>QNGE01002855.1:0-100947 GCA_008508345.1 Paragonimus westermani | reverse complement strand
ATCGATCCGGCTGGTGCATTCAGAATCTCATTAGGTCATCCCACTCCAAGATTCTTGTGGTCTGCTGAAACTGTTGCAATCAATCGGCTGAATTCGGCCCTGTGTATTCAGAAACAGTTGTTCGTGAACGTGACCCTGCCCTGGGTTTAGTGACCTTTCCTAACTCACCGATCGAACATTCATCCCACCCACCCGCTAGTTGTTCGATGTAAAGGAAGCCGTTTCATGTTATTGTAAATTTGATACTGAATAAATTACGTTGTTCCTTGTTTTTATCAGAGTTTTTTGGGGTCCACCGAATGGCGATGCTATCCAAACTGATACGTGATTTTCTTAGACCGTCCCAAGTCCGGATGGTAGCTTTCGGATCTGGTGAAACAATTCGTAACCAACAGGCTTCTTTGAATTCACTATCCGCATATAAGGCCACAAGTCTTCCTCCCTCAAATGAGTGACCTGTGGCAGCGAATAAAACCCTGGACTAAATGACCTATTTTGAGCAAACATCACGCAGCACCGTCGTGATGATGATGGTGGTGGTGTGCTCTGACCATAGACTGTTTCACTCTCGTAACCGAAGAAGAGGCTAACAAATGGATTGTTTACTGTCAGAATGTATGATTTGGCAGTTGCTCAAAGCCTACGACTAAACGGAGCCAGTTTGGATGAGCTATTTAGATGTGTGCATCCAAGAGTTCCAGAGTTCTGACTTTTGGTATACTACTGCTAGATAAACAAGCAGTATGAATAGACGGCCCACTTGCGAACGTATGCAATTGGGTGCACGATAAATGAAATCAACATAAAGACTGTACCGACTTTCGAGCGTACGCTGCATAGGCGAACTTCTGCACCCACATCACGACGGTTTTCCATAAAGAAGACATTAAAGTCATGTACCAAAAAGTATTCCAATTGCAGCTTCTATCTATTAGAATGTCGTCTTTCATTGGATCCAAAGGCTTTGTATATAACCCAAGCGCATCTGGTGCTCGATCATGTAGTAGGCATCGTGATAAAAATGTAGGGAGCTGAACACAATGAACTCATCATACGTTATGAAGCCTACGTACGATAAAGAACTGTTACCTACAGGAAGAGTGACCTGAATGCGTTGACCGTCTACAGTAAACGTGTCACTCTCTCAGCCGCAGCTTGCGGTGTATATACGGAGATATCTAAGTATTCTTTAATGCCAGTCCATGCTAGTTTTGTCTCATACGCAGCAAAGCAGAATTGGTGGACGTGGGCAACCACCTTCGTGTTTTCTAACTGATATAGTCGAAAAAGACGACAGAATTTACATTATAAGCCATCCCAAGCCATCTCTCTTCTCCTTCCAATAAAAACACAACTGCCCCATGCGAACTTGGGTCAAATTTTAAATTTTGATTGTTGAAGGATTATGCACTACTGACCACTTCTGACAAGAGCAGGACTCGATCTTAAAGCTTCTTTTCGAAACGGGCTGGCTCACACTCTTACTAGAATGTGTAGGTTGCTATCTGATATGAGTGTTGTTCAACTAATGTAATGCTCGACGGAGTGGAAGCGCTGAGGAACAGCGTCTCTCTGAAGGACGGGGCACAACGGGAATCTGGAATGGTAACAAAAACCGAAACAGCATGAGCCAGAGGCCCAGTAAGTCTTGCACACAACCTACTCAAACGAAAACCGAAATGGCGTCAATCACACGACAGCAAAATGTGTTACACTAACACCATCCGAATTTCCCGACTTTGATCAGTAGTTATTCTACTGTCATGCTGCCTGTTCGTTCATTTAAATAGGCCCAAAGGATCCAGGTGAACCATTTTTACTAGATTTTTGAATACCCGCTTCAGATGTCTTCATATTCATCAGACCAGGTTAAGTAATTTTAAGCAAAATGCATCTCTTAGTACAGCAGGTAAAAGTGAAATGTCAGAAACGAACGCTTACAACCTATAGTCAAACGAGACAGCCTTGATTGGAACTGCTACGTTGCGTGTGAAGAATCTAGTGAGCGAGACAAGGATAAACTGATGTCCGAAAGAATTCCACTACGTTTGAGATAAGGAAGTTAGTTCATGTGTGGTTCTGAAAATGATCTTTTTCGGTTCTCCCGCTAGCGCAAACTTTTTGATTCAAGTCTTGCTTCTACGGGCCTTTTCGGGAAAGGCATCCTACGAGTGAATGATAATACACTACCTGGATGAATTTCCTCATTATAGCGAATGAGCTGCCTCGAGTACCTCGGTATTAATTCAATTTCGCTGTTCTATCAGTCGGCGCTGCTCACTACTCTGAGAAACTTGAAGGGGTATGTTCTTCATAACTTCCAAAAGTTAGCCTTTGCCACCGACGTCATCGAGTTCTAGATGACTGCCTTTTCTAGCCTCGCAGCCTGACCAACAGAACATTTGTTGACGAGATTTATGCAATTCCTAACACTCGTTCGAACAATGAGGTTTACCTCACCTGCATTGCCCTTGTCCAATTTACTATGACCACGACCAGCTGGGAGTGAATAACAAATCCAGGCTGATCAGTCCGTTACCTTCACATGTGATTCGCAATTGTTTCCACGGTCACTTGAATCAGGTATCATTAATTTACCTTGACTTGACCATTCACTGCTTTCATCAATGAACTCATATTGCTTTGTGTGTTCTTGATGTGACTGTGTTTACGTGCCAGCTTTTTTCAACATGAATGAGAGATGTGCCGAACATGAGAGACAGGCTGCCCTTACGTGTATGTATGTTCCATATTTACAAGAACCTGTGGAGCAAGCTGTCGCGGAATAAAAGAGCTGACTGGTTAGCGATTGGCGTCAGCTCAGTTTGAGGGTATGCAAAAGACCATAAACGATTGATCACATAAAGAAACTAGAAAATTTGAAACTGCTCACACATTTAACTCTCATTACTCTAGTAGATGTGTATGTATGGTCTAGTGAATGGCCAGTGAATAAAGTCCGGAAAGTAAGTTTATGTTGTGAATTTAAGACCGGTTACATTATAGATCAAAAGCCACTGTAGGTAAACTGGCACCAACTCACAAAACTATACATTTACTGTATTACAAGGTTGTGTAAAAGTCATTCAATCAAATGTACTCGGGGGCGGACAATGGAAAGTTCTGATTGAATCTCTCAACTTCTGATGGTTGGGAACAGTGGTGGTTTTGTTCGTAGCTCGGGTCGATGGTTTTGGTATTGATATGTTCGCCGAGCTTGACATTTAGGTTACAAATGTTTCATCACCAAACGAGGTGACATCATCAGTGCGTAAGTGTTTGATCACTGATGATGTCACCTCGCTTGGTGATGAAACGTTTGCAACCTAAAGACCAAGCTTGGCGAACATATCAATACTAACACCATCAACCTGAGCTACGAACACCACCACCACTGTTCCCAACCATCAGAAACCAGAATCTCTCAACTCATAGGGAATTTACGTACACAGCTAACATGAGCTACATTGCCTCTGTCTAGAATATTTTTAAGGATCACCAGTAGCCGGGTAACCGTTTGCCCAAAGTGAACAAAACAACTTATCATTGCCATAATCGCTTTGCTAATGATTTTTGCGTAGTGATCGATGATAAGTAGTTATTCATTCAAATGCCACTTTTCACTTATCCTTACGTGTCAACCAGATTTGTTCGCTGGGTTTCGAAAATATCAGCTGTTTTTCGCTTAGTATAGACGTTGTTGCAGAAGGCTTTTTTTAGTTTCACCAGTTAACAGTGTGATCACAGAACCTCCCGTCAAACATTCCTGTTTATCAGACAGTACCGAACCCCATCGCCGAGTAATGTTGGGAGGCATGTTTCGTCGATTCATTTTCGTGGGAGGCAATAGTGATTCACTAGTCCGTTCAGTAACTGCTGTCAAAACCGTACGTTCGCGGGCTATACGTTTGAGGAAACAAGGTGATCACAAACTTATCAACTTAAGATCACCATCGGCACAAAAGATAGGTATCTTTTGATGACAGCGCAGTCGGATACCTTTGATTCCGAAATACACTGAGTGGCCTTAGTGTCTCACATACGTACCTGTTCTGACAGAGTGAGACAATAAACAAGAGTGGTTTGGGCTAAAGAGAGTTGAACGCAGACTGGCGTTATGTCAAATCTACTCGTCCACATAGGCATTTAAGGATTCACTTTGCTTCTTTGGGATTATAGATACCAGGTATGAAGAGCGGGTGGATACGTATGCGCAATGGTCATTGTAGATGGATCATTTCCTGTGAACTTCGAGATAAACCATGGTTATCGAAGCATACCACCCACGAACACAGTGGTCTTGTCACTATTTAATGCGCAGTTCATTCAACAACCACCAGTCGACTTGCTCAGTATGCCCATAGTTCGCTAAAGTGTGCTGTGTTCTATCATCCTCATAACTCAACAAAGTTAACGACGCAACGAAATACCGGTCCTAACATTACTGAACTTTGCATCTGTCGGTATCAC
Source organism: Paragonimus westermani (assembly GCA_008508345.1). NCBI lineage: Eukaryota > Metazoa > Platyhelminthes > Trematoda > Plagiorchiida > Troglotrematidae > Paragonimus > Paragonimus westermani. Next base: position 96,477 of record QNGE01002855.1, on the reverse strand, counting down.
AAAGTGCGGCTACGTGCGAGCTGAGTCATTTGCACGATTATGAGCGACTGACGATGCCAGTCTATGTGAAAAAGAGGGGGAGACAATTCTGTAAACAGATTGTTTACTTTTTCCATCCATCCCTGTATTTAAACAGTACCTGCCTCCAAACCAGTGCTTCTATAGGTTTAATAACACGACACAAGCTTACGGTATGTGAAGTGTTTTCGCCGCTATTTCGACCATTCTTTTCGTAGGTGCTAGTTCAGCTGTTAGATGCCAAACATGTGGCCACTGAGATGACCGAATTTCATGTCAATGCAATTCCAACACGGAGTGTACTTGAAGTCAACTCAACATTCTAGAGGCCTTAGGTTGGCTGAGTACCAGTTTATGAGTGAAATTTGGAACATACTACCGAAAGCGAAAATCGTTGTACACACAAAAATGTTGGCGGAATTCTGAACCCTCACGCTGCAAACTGGCATACGGTTATTGGACAGTGGTTAAGTTAGTTCAGGTGGTCTCGTATGGGATTACCTGAAGCAAAAAAGCCACCACATATGAAGTCCGTGTATGGTTAGCACGGAGGAGTGTTAGCAATTTATCTGTGATTAACAACTTCTGAGCGAGAAGAATGAACAAGAAGGTAGCCGAGATGACCCGCTTGTCGGTAAGCGCTCTTTCATCAGCAGCCTTAGTACAAAATGACGAGCTGTCAGCTGGTTTATGACACACGAATACACTTTATGGAAGTCAAGCAAACCTCGTCGGCTGAATTCTTGCTTTTCTCAAAGACTTCCGTTGCAGAACACTCTCAATTTATAAAAAAATTACGGGTGACCTTTTGGCGTTTTATTTCAAGGTGGACGTTCGTTTCTCAACTTTCTGGTTGAACAACTTACCATTTACAGTGGTAATTATGAATGAATCATTCTTTTTATACACTCAGATTATATGTACTGGTAGTTTGTGCGAAATTCCGAGCGATGGAGAAAAGCCAGAACTAACTGGAAATCATCCATCTTGGGTTAGCTATGAAAATACAATCATGTGATTGTATGTGTTCCACATATTTTCAACAAAACTACACTCATTTCTCTTTCATTGTTCTTTAATTCTAGTGAGTAACATTGGAACAAACGTTTGCATACTTATTTTGTGATTAATTTTGTGCAACCTGTTGACACACTTGATGAAATTTTCATGTGTGAAATAAATGTGATTTCTTATTGATGGTTTGCATCCGCATTGATTGAAAACAGACGCACATCTCTTGATTAAAACACCTTAGCTTCCACGTAGTTTTCGATCTGGTTATGATTGCAAACGCGGTCCATTACAGTCACATCAGAATCGTGTCCTGTCTTTTAGCTGTCTTTCTCAGAGGGTCAGTAACACTGTGGTTCCAAAAATTGGTCTGATAATTGTCAAACCGTTCATTCACGTATACCCAAAAACCTGCGCATTGAAATTGGGCTTTAAGCTTAAAGTCATATCGATGAGACTATAGGAAAGTGATCGTATCCAATGGCCAAGTGGTTTGTGGGGTGAGAGGAAAAACTGTCATGTAAGTATCTGCCTTTTCGCAATGTTCCACACAAGTATTGTCTTAAGAAAATCTGTAACCACTCCTGACAGCTCCCAGCTGAAGTTACATTCCTCCCACTTTCCGTGGAAAATGCATAGCGTCATAATCCTATACACAGAATAGGGCGGAGCATGCATTCCCGTATAATTTGTCTCAGGCTATTTTTGTGCGTCTGTTCGAATTCGAACACATTAATGTGTGCTCTGTAACGTACACTCCTAATTCCTAGAAACATTGAAAGCAATCTGCTGGTGTTCCACTGAGCAACAGGAGTGTCTTTCATGATCAGTAGTGGAAAGCTTTGGTACTATGCTGTCAAATATTCTTGAAAAACAAGCAAGTGACCCAAGTACACTGGTTCTATCTCCTTATTCCATCATTCTCAATTTGACGCAAATTTCGGTTGGCTAGAACTGCATCTTACTATGGTCTTTCACAGGGGAATAAGAAAACTTCAGGCGTCTCTCCCGAGCATCTCATCAGTATACTTCACAAATAACTTCATGAGTTCCCTGAGCCCATCTTGAAACGGTAGTCAGTTAGGTGGTTAGCAAATCTATACCATAAGTCGGTAAAGATCGGCGAATGAACCAATGGGACTGCTCACTTACTCCATCGGGTTGAAGTAATCAGTAGCTTCAAACATATTACTTGTGCGTATTCTTGGACCAATAATGGATAAGACCAGGCAGCATTGTTCAGCTGACCACCAGAAGACACCACATGCAATCGCAACTCGTTGCGATTTATGGTCGTCCTGATTGGATTTTGACAAGCCCAAATTGAGGGAACTAAATTCCCAGTTATTGTGGCTTGGCTCCCTGCACCGAAAGAGTAAACGAAATTTGCCGGCCACTGTTCCATCGTTCATTCGACTAGGCGGAGCAGCATCGATCTTAGTATCTACATTCTCATGGACGAAAACTTGACTATCCACTAGAATGAGGGGGGCGGATCGCTGATTCATGGGTTCGTTCGATTTGCAAAAACACTGCAATTACTGTTTGCTCACGAATCTGTATCAAGGAGCAAGGAAGAAAAATTACATGATGATAGTTGCTTCAGCAAAGGCACAAATCATAAGTTGCGAAAGAGAGAGCCGAACTGAGATTGGATGGGTTAAACTAGCTTAAAGATACAGGCCGACCGTGCAGACTACCACGTGTGGACCCTGCCCAACATCCGGTGTCCAAATTACATCAAACTAAATTCCAACTACACGGCTTACAGAAAACGGCTTATCCAAAACACAGGTCGTGAAACTGTAGTCATACTAGCTGACAATAAAGTGTACGCGCGTTTCGGGTCAAATCGCTCGGTTCCAACGTCCCATTGCTTTGGCCTCAAAAAGCCACGATCAGTAACACCGGACCGTTGGCGAACGTCAGTTGCAAGGACTGAACAAACTTCTTCCATGGCCACAAATCAATCACATCCAATCTCAAAACGCACAAGCATCTGACCCTGACCGTGTGACGTAGCATCCAGTCAATGTCCGATCTGTGCCTAACCAATTGTTGTGGGAAGTCTAGCAGTAGCCAGTATTGTCAGTCGTTAACAGTCACTCCTTGTTTTTGCGATTTATCTTATGGCGTCTTGGTGAAACATGCAATTTCATTGACTTGAGAAAGAATTGTCGGAAAAAATTGTTCGTCAAACCCTCACCTCTGATCTTGTGGTAATTTTTCGACAAATTTCGTTAGCTTTAACCAGCAAACTTGGAGTAAGCCTCCCAGTCGATCGCTGACCGATCGTCAAGCCGGCTTGCTATGCTCACGCCTGCGTCCTCTACCCAGCCGTGCTTCCTGCATCCAAACATCTCGTGTTTGTCAGCCCGTCAATTCGGACTGACTCTGGAGCTAACCCAAATGGCCACTTGGACACGCATGAGCTTGCTCGCACTGACCGCCTAGCTAGCATGATGCAACCGCCAGCCCACGAAGCACAGTAGCCATGTCTTCGGCGCCTACATAAGTGTGGTATCGCGTTAAGTACGCACACGTGGACGACGTGTGTGTGCTTGTGCGGCGGGCCGGTTTTCATGATTCACCATTCATGATACTCTGGTCTGCCGTAATCTAACCCCTTTTTCTGTTAGACTGGATTGTACCGTATGGCCTTCCCGTTTGGACGAGCGAGCTTTAGACTACACACATTTGCATGCCGCCACTGTATAGTCTATCGTGTTGCTTGCACTCCCTACCATACGTCTGCCCACCTTGCTACAGTACATCATTGCTACTTAACTGCACCCATCTTCTACATTCACACGATACGACGGTTTCACAATCGACTCGTTACGATACAAAAGCTACCCTACAAATGCCCTTTTCGGATTACGGGATACATCGATACGAAAATCCAATGAATAGCGGCCTAGAGAGTAAACAACCCGCTGGTTCGAGTAGCCTGGGTGACTTGACGGTTCAACACCGTTTACACCACGTGCCGAATCAGAAAGAATATTTGCCTGTTGGGCGACAGAGTGGATACTGAGTTTCTGCATTGCACCGATGCATCGACTTGTGTGTTTTCGTGCCCCCTTCGATCAATCTCTGAAGTAAAATGGACGTACTATGTGGGTTTTCGCACTTACACCTCTTTTTCCCTCTGCATATCCTCGGACATGCTACACGATTACATGAAGTCGTCAGCGGTTATCCTTCTCACGGTGAATCCGAGCCAGCTAACCAAAACTAACCTACCGTAAATGTTTGTCCTGTTTAAAAGTGTACACATGCGCTTACGGTACGTTTGTTCTGTGCGGGCTGAGTGGTGGGAACCTGTCCGTCCAATTCTCTTCCGCAGACTATTGGTATTGTACACGTACCTTCGAAGCGGCATATGTAACTGATTGACTCGTCCACATAAGTAAATGTACATATCTTCTAGTGGTATATCGGTTTTCGATTTAATGGAACTCCTGCTGCTGTGACGTAGTGTTCACCAGCTGATGTTATCGAAATGAGTTTTGTAGTGGATTTTATATGTCTAGACGCCGAACGACTGCTTCGGCAATGTAACTGTTCGTACCTGCCACCATACGAATTATTTTGGAGACAAGTGTCATGCTTATTGTGTTTACACCACAATCACATCACGGTTGCTTCGCTTTTAACTCATTGCATGGGTTGAGTATCTGTCCGTCCAAACTGACAAAAAGAAGCGTTACTATCGTTTTTATTTATGGTTTTGTGGTGTAATTGATATGTGTGGGACACAAGCTAGTTACTGAGTCATCAATTATCAGTGGACCCTACGAATGACTTTCACTATTTCGTCCCAGTGTGCGCAAACCCGTGCAGTGAGGCCTGCTCACTGAGCAGACTGTCGGTCAGTCCACTTGAATTTGACTTGAATTTCTGAACGGTTGATTCACTGACCATCGTTGTGGCGTAAATGGGCCTGCTCACTGGGACTCCGGTGAGGATCACCTGGTCAGGCCTATGGGCATGTGGTCCATCAAAAGTTGGTCAGGTCTGAGCTGTGCTAAACCCGTAAAGGTGCGTAAGTTGCGAGCGCACGTGCAACCACGGCCACGTAACGTGTACCCGCATGTATGCACACCTGATATCATTCGGCCGGTGCAGGCCAATGCGCCTGAAAAAGTTGTGATCAGTTTGAGCGATGTATCACTTAAAATCACTTAATGCTTATCGTGCTTATGGGACTATCTGACTGACAATCACGTGCTCCAATCTGAACGGTTGGTGTTACGTTTCTAATAAATGGACTAAAAATAGCGTAACGCTAAGAGCGAGTTGTAATACTCTACGTCTCAACCACTTCTGGTAGCCCTCCTCAGTGGTGTTGTAATGGAAATCCTATTCCCTTCAGTTTTACAACTCTGCCCTTCTTCATCCCAGAGAGTAGAAGAATGAACAAGAAGTACTGTATCAATTAATTCAAAATGTGCGATGCAAATGTGGCGTTCATATAGAGAGCGATGATGATGTGTGTTTGCCGGCATAAGAACTCATTACCAAACTGAATGTAAAAGCAAGTACAATAGAATACGGCGCAAAGAGGGTTCAACCAATTCATCCTAACCCCACGCGTTTCGTCCACGTTTCTCCGGGACCACTGTGAGAAACAGTACGAAACAATAGGAATCACCCGGAGTAACGTAAATTGATTCAAAGTGGACAACGAATTCGTGGTGTAACTTGGTGGTGTGTGAGAGTTACATCCACCAGTACAGCTAGGCTGCAAAGATGGCAACGTGTCACAGGAAGACAATATTGAATCAGTTATTCCGTTCCCTATTTTGGTGGACAACAATGACACTAAGATCCACGCAACACAAAATGCAGTATCGAACGTGCATCAACCACTGATAATTCTACGCAGTTAGTCAGAACCTTTTCATGTGAGTGGCTGATGCGTTGAAATAGGACGGTTAATAACTTGATAGGAACTGCATTAGAGAGGTCGCTTGTAAGTATGAAAACGGCTCTTTGACCGTAGAACGTTGATTAGAGACAACGATAACGTTTCTTGTCAAATTGGTAGATGTCCTAAATAGCAAAAGTTTCATAAAAAAGGTCAAGATTCGCAATATCGCAGGTGCATTGAAAGAACAATCAGTCTGCAGTCAGTCTACACAAGACCGTGCGCTTAACATTAACCCAGATTAGTGATCTTGTTACTTGTGTCTCTGAATTCCGGTTGTAATTCAACTGGATAGGTAAAAGAACTATGTACAGAATCTAGACACCGTTGTGATTGCTGGGAGAGAAGCAGTGAACAAGCGTGGCAATGTTACGGTCACAAAGGTTTGTCCAGGGGTCTAATGCAGTCGACAGTTCGGTCTTTTTGCCACAATATCACTGTTGAACGGTATACGAGCATTGTTTCCCATCGTGACAACCGGATCACATGGATTATTAGCGACCATGTTCCGGATTATCAAGTTTTCGCAATAGCCAGTTTTTCTCAGCACGTTATTGATTATTTTCAACTCTTGTCTTACCACCTGTATGGGACAGATTTTTCTGTCTCTGCTAGTAAGATACCGGACAAGGTTACACTTCTGTTTAAGTGTTACAACTCTATTAAAATGTTTGTAACCTCTTGTCCACGTTGCCTTGCGTTGAATCGATTGCTACAGAGTCCCATCTATTTATCTTTTCATATTTATAGCTAGAAAATGAAACGTCTCATTCGATTCTTTTTCAAAAATGAACTTGATTGGTTGTTTGTGTAACACCAGTTAGATCCTGGTTCGAGTTCAATATCCCGAAAACAGTGACATACTTTCTCGGAGACAACATTACCGAGTTGGTTCACTACTTCTCATCTGATTACTTTGGGTCTGAGAGACAAAGTGCCTGTCCCTGCTTGTGTGTTCCTTCACGTGCTTTTGTACGGCGAGATATGTATATCAGACGACTAAGCGTTTGTCATTTGACACAAGCATTGTCCATCCTAATGCACGTCTAGTAATTAACGACAGAATGAAACACATAAGTCATAGCACGGATTCGAGGTTGTGAACCTAGAAACACTTACGTAGTCCTGTTCCTTCAAGTTTGTGATCGGAGTCTGCAAGAAAACCGCGGTATGGATGTGAATATGCGGTCAGATTTGGTCAAGAAAATCACGAGTTATTGATTACCACAAACGCCACGCTTTTTAATAAAAGAAGCTAACCACAAATCGAATTCACTTGTCATTGTTCGACGAACGGTTTCTTGATGGCAGATGCCAACCTGCTGGCTAAAATCCGTGACATCATATTTCATCAGCCCCACAGCCAGCTTTATTTTGTACAAATGAACAAATACACTTACTTGGAAAAGATAAACAGTGTCAACAGGCAAGGATTTAGATAGATCTCTGGTTCGGTAGTCAAATGAATTTTGAATGTTTAACACTGCTGTTATGTGTCGGACGCAAGCAATGTGTATGTTAACCAACCAACCAGTAGTCTGTTTTCAAGTAGGTCACATACACTTTAAAGCTTTATGTATGAGTCTTAGAAACATCCACGCGTTAGAGGATCGTTACCGATTGTGATTTTGCATGTAGTTTAGTACAGAGCTGAAATTGTGCCGCTTTGTTTATTCCGAACAGTTTGGTGAAAAGATGATATGTGTGTGAGATGACGGAGTCACTTTGTGAGTTCTTATCAAAGTGAAATATGAAACTTAGCAAGATGTCAAACCTAAGCCAAATGAGATGAACCACAGTCATTTGGATTCCCAGACTTCACGTGACTGCATCATCGCTACCATAGGAAGCTAAACTTAGCTTGGTAACAAGGTAGATGGTTCCGTACACAACGATTCTCATTAACACAATTTGCAGCTAGCCTGGTTGCGCATCATTGTTTAAATATCTGTAAATGATCGGTTGTCGAATCAAATGTGAACTGTTCGTCAGTTGATATGTTCTTAAGCAAACAGCAAATGTTAGTCAACAAACATTTGAAATAGTTCAGCTAGTTTTGCAGTTTTGAAAATATACCGTTTCATCATTCGAACGCAGAATGCCGCATATACTACTAACTCACCATCATCATGTGGATAATTGGTTTCTGACAATTTAGCGTAAAGAAATGGAAGAATATACTGTTATGTTTCACACATAAATGTAATGAGAATAAACGTGAACAACACTCTCATTATAAGAGAGTAATTTGTTCTTTGTGGGTACCAGAGCAAAGAAGCAACGATGTGATTTGTTGGAAACTAGTTACATGATGCATTGACTCAACCATATGACACATTCAACATGATATTCAGTGCGTAATTTACTTCGTGTTGTCGGTTAGCAAACAGTGATGCTGTTGAGAACATCCTCATCAGGAATTATATTTTCAAGTGAACTTAATATTCACGGTTGTTGTGCAAGATGTGTACACTATACGTTCAAAATTGACCTTTCGTGAGCATAGAAACGAAACTTTTGGAACGAAGCAGGTTGTCGTATTCATGAGCAATTTCGTACCAGGAAAATAGTAAGATTGTCAAAAAGTTCGATCAGTCCAAATGTAACTGAACATTCTGTTTGTTGCATTAGAACTCACCTTTCTGGAGGAAAGTCGGACCTTGGTTGCGTTCCACTATCGATCGACTGTTTACTAAGATTTGATGACCCAGTAAGGTGAGTGTAATCAGCACGACTACCAGTGCTCTCTGCATCCAATAAATCCCGTTTTGGCGCTTCATATTTCAGTCCTAGTGACGAATGTACTACCGAGAGTGATTACTTCTCTGTTTATATTTGTTCAGGGGGACAGTGACACGACCACTCAGTGCTTTCACAAAACGAAATGAACCATGCATTTGGTTCAGGCTGATGACACAGACCAATCATGTATATAAAAAACCAGGATATGGTTGGCCAACTCGATTACGGATTGGCCGTCACACAAAACACAAAAACGTGTCTGTGATCGCATGTCACTTTCTGTGTGCTTAGTTGAGGGCATCCGTGAGACCCGCACAACGTGTGCCAAATGCGGCACTCAGATATCACACTGATGTCTGAACATCATGTTCGATGTACAGTTTGCGTCATTTTTCACATAAAGTTTCAGCAAACGTCGCAGGATTTTCATGAATTTGCACAGATGGTCAGAATTGACAGCGATAGTGTGTTCTTAGTGAAATTACCAGAGGCCGTGGTTTGATTAATGTTGTCTTTTTACAACTGAAACTTATTTTTTTCAAAATAGTGTGGAAAAATTAACGTCTGTACTCGACGACAGAATATGCGATTCAGGTGTGATCGGGACGTACGCCGATTTTTGCAGTGTTAGTACTAGTAATTACGACGTCATAGAGTGAGCAGTGTTCAGGCTAGATCATAATATTCTGTTGAACCGTTTCGAAAGTAAACGCCATATTACAGTTTTCTTTTCTGGTCATACTTTATCTTTCTTCACATTCACTCAGACAAATTTATCAAAATGTCGTTAGTTTGAATGGAAAAGCTGCAACTCAGATACAATACTCGCGGTCAACAACTCGCGGTCCGGTTAGAATCTTAATCTGTTCGATGTATCGAAGTGGCACTGTTCAGTACGAGTCCAACTGAACGACAGTCTGTGAGTTCCCACCACAAAAACTAAGGTGGATCCTCACAGTTATGCACTTTGTTACGCGATCAAACAAGCACGAAATTTGAACAGATAGTTGGGCAATGTTTGACACCGACGGAATATTCATTATACTAGAATAATTTCTAAGCAGTCGGTAAAATGTTTTATTGGTGAAGTCTTCATTCTGACGTAGGGGCATCTTCAATCCAAATATGAAGATTGCACAACAAGCAGTTCGTGACAGTCAGCCGATTACCAACGGATGATGAAAACCAGATGTCAAGGTGGACAAAACCATCTACAAACCATTCGAAACTAAAGGGAAAATGAAACAAAATAATCAGTTTTGCAAGACCTAACCTTTTCCATTGTGCAACGGCAATAATATAAATATAGACTTGAATATTATCAGGTTGTACGGGTACAAGTTAGAGACAAATAAGAATGAGTCGTACTCAGTTGCTTTTCCACCAACAGAACATCATGGACATCGTTTTAACTGTACCCGAAATCAAGTCGTGAAAGTCAATTCGAAAAAGGATTTAGGCTACGGAGAATATCGTCCGGTTAGTTCACCGTTTTAACTTCTTAAAAACTAGTCAATCGGGGCTCGGTTTTCAGGTTTCCAACACAGAAGAGCTTACTGTGACTGCATCACTCAGGTCAACAGTTTCAGGTAGCTCGATTTCAAAACACGTTCTCTGTTATCCTGCACACATTCGCACGAGAAAAATCTGACTCAAAAAAGTCAATGATTAGATCATGGGCATTGATTTGACAGTGTTCAGGAAACGAAACTACTTTGAATAAGTCCTAGACTAAATTCTTTAGTAAAGTGTAGCTGAAACACTTATCTGCTACGGTGATGTATGATGGCTGCTCATGAGTGGATGTGAGTAGTTTAGTTGTCCCTCCGCGAAGGTGATGCGAGGATAAACCAAGGTTGGTTTAACGGAACTGCCTAAAACTTTCTTTCTTGGGGCTGAGTCGACGTCAATCTTAAAAAAAGGGACAGTTTTGAGATGTTAAGAAATATGCTGCTACAATTGATGTAACAAATACCAGCTGTGTGGTATCTTGTAAAACTTTCCAGAAATGGGATAGTGCATTTATGTACAATCGAAATACACTTAGACGTGACATAATATGTTGAACTCAGTTATGGAACAACAGAATATCATGAACTGATTTTGTGTGTTCGGTATTCAGCTCCGTGATATTGGGTTAATAATTCGATCATATTGTGAGAAAATAGGAATTTTTAACAAATTGGATGGTTCCCAAAACGAGCACGTATCAGTCCACCATTGTAAATACCATGACTTCGCTCTCCCAATCTAGGATTAAGTCTGAACGTGTCATACTGTCCAAACCGGTTAACATGACCAATGCACTTCGGATGCCTTCTGATGTTTTATGTCTGATTAAGGACATTCGACAGTACGCGATCGCTCATTTACTTCTGATTTTCGCGAAAGGTGACCACGTGTACACTCAGTTCATCCAGTAAGCGATAGTCGGTTTACACCTGTTCCAGGATGGTTGCAACGACCAATCAGGCGAACGAAATGATGGTGTGATTCGCCACTCCAATTATGTAATGTCATGGCACAGTTTAGCCGTTACCTAATGCCTTCGTACTCACGTTCCGTTCATGTGTCGCACAGACTATTACCTTGAGACAAGACTTGCAGAATGTATTGTTCGTGGCCCTCAAATGCCACACACATATGGCCCAGTGTTACCCCGTTGCACCGCTACCATCCTGTTTGTATAAGCTGTTACAGTTGATGACGCTCTGCACAACTTTCCTTGAAGAACACCAGTGAACCAGATACTGACGTTGCTGCGAGTATGATTGCTAAGTTCCACACCAGTCCACTTCTCCGAAACGCCCTTACAACACCAAACATTTTACACACACTTTAATTGAGCTACTCCACAGAGAGTACCTCTTCATGTCTATGTACAGTTCTTACAAATTACTGTGGTGATGAGTAATTTGATGACTGTTCATTCTTGAAGAAGGTCACGATGAAGCACAGAAGGTCACTTCAGCACGTGGTTCATTGAAGGAAGCCAGTACTACGCATTCGTATCGTTTGGTTTTGACACCTCGGTTTTTCACATCGCCTTGTCCCTCACGAGTGAATTCAACTGAGCCAATCTCAGCTGATTGCATCCCCTATGGAGTCGTGAATGATAGCATCGCTCCCCGCGCACCGAACGAGTGTGAATAGGGTCTACATCATTACACAAACCAGACAGTCTGCCCATTGCTATATGAAAAAGAGTGACATGAGCCGTATGGGTGCGTGTGATGTTTCACTGAGAGAACAGACTTGTGTGCACGCTGAGTGGAAAATAGCATGTAAAACCCATGCAGTGCTTGCACAAGAAGCCTCATTTTGCTAAAAGCCTCAAATGGTCACTTCACCCACCGCATTCACTCAAAGCAGTGTCATTTTCTCCGTAAATGATCTTCCCATCATATTCCACCCAATGTATATCAAGGTTTGGTGGACTGATTTCGGGAACTGTTAATAATCTAATTTCATACCCCCACTTACTAACAGCAGGAGAACAAAGTGTTGGTCATGAACAGGAAGAACATTTATGCTTCAAAGGTTAATGTTTGACAATAAATTGTGGAGGAATGATGACAGCTAGAAGCCGGATCAGCTGCGATCAGCAACATGTTGAGGACAGGAACCACAGGAGATTTGGACCGTACGAAGTAGGGTGGGGCAGAGATAACCCAGGGGTTGGAACATGTACACATGACCTGCTCAGATATGTTCCGCTTTATTGAGGGTGGTTAGTTAGTCATTGTAGGCTGTTTCAGTGATGCGTGAGACTTGTCACAAACGTGTAGGTACACCATCACGTGAACGTGCGTGAGGATCACTTAGGCGGATGTGTACACTGCTAGATGCGCACTTACGCTCTGGTGGAACAATGATGTAGTACGACTGATCATGCAGCCTTGATGGATGAGGCATTTTGGAGTGATTTATCTCAGGTCAATGAAGTCCACACCCACCTGGTACGCTTTTAAGAAGTCCGTGTGCACCCATCTTAAAAGGCTTTGGGTGTACTCATGTGAGATGAACATGAATCTGTCCATATTTTTGTAATTCAGAGAGGAACAACTTTCAGTATCCCTAAATATTCATTGTAGAGCTGTCAAACGCAGCGTAGTGATCTACTTCGAAGAATTCCCAGTCCCATTCAGTGCCGATTGGAAACCATGTGTTCTACGTTCAGTTGAGATGGGAAATTATCCCCTTCCACTGATTTTAACATGTGAACGTGGACCTCTCAGGACGGGAGTGACCACAACTGCAAAACCTCAAAATCGTAAGAATAATCGTGTTTGGGTGCAAGAACAAAGTGTCTTCCAAAATCGCCAAGTGGTTCTTCATGGGAAAACTGACTTGATTTCAATTAACATCTCAGGTTGATAGCAAGCCGACTGCTCACACTCCACTTGGTTATCCATTCATTCACGTTTCATCAACGTGAAGCAAATCGACATTGACGGCATCCACTGAAATCTAAGCAGCCGCCCATTACTTCTGCGGTGATCACTAGGATGAATTGCAAACAGAAACCTCTCACAATCATTTCTGGCGCCGTGGTAGATGTTCGTTTGCTTGAATTCAGTCACAAATGATGGTCGATTTCAGCACTTGCAAAAATAAAGTATAACAACTCAAGGAATCCTCGTGACTGAGGCCGGTAGTCCAATGGATAAATGTGTGGTATACTAATATTGCATAAACTACATGTCACGGCTCAGAGGACTGAGTTACGTCCAACCGGCTGTTTAGAAAATGCAAACTTCATGTCCGGTTTCAGGTAAGTGGTTATTGGCAGATTGGATTCAATCTTGTCTCAGCGGTCGCCAGTACACGTGGCATGTAAACAGAGCTCACTGCGGATGTAAATTTGGAGATGACAAACACTCATTTCAGGAGTTCATCCAATTCTTTTACCTTAATGTGGAGAACTATATCTACCGGGACTTCCGGTCCTGCCATATCAGGCAAACCCAAAGGGAAGTAGTTAACCAAAAACAGATGCATTCATAGGACTGTGTGTTGCACTTCTGGCCGTGTATGAGTGTTTAGGCAAAGTGGCACGATCCTGTGAGCACGCAGCAGAATTAGTTTTATTGTTGTGGCACTGTTGTCTTCTGAATAGAGAAGATGTAAGTTAGAAAGTGTACCCTCAAAATGAATAAACTTCCGGTAGCCTGACGGCTGACCTTGACTGTCAGTGTATTATCCAATAGGATTGAAAACCATTCGTTTGATTTCAGAATTCTGACACAATCTCAGGTACATTCACTGAATGCATCAGTTACCAGCATCAAGCATTGATGTTTTATTCAGGACACCCTCGGATTAGACAAGCACTTCACTGCCAAATGAGTAATACATCTGAGTTATTGGATCTGAATAAGGTCCTCCAAGAAAACTTTGTATCTTGCTGTCAGGCAGATCAGTTTTTTGAGTCAACGACTCGGGATGGAGTCCTTCATCTCAACACCCGTCCCTAGCGAAAGTTACCGGGAAGTATCAGAAATTGTCATTCTCCTGACAGTGACCGTAATTATGCAGTACTTACTTTCCTGTTTTGACTTCCAATCTTCATGCCTCCCCAAACCCTCTGATGACGATTGTTTTCTGAAGCTATGATAACTGGTAAGATCTGACGTTTTCGAAGTCCTCACTTTTCTCAATACCGGGGCATGACGTATGCAGTAGGTTGCAAACTTGAAGCTAGAATTCGTGTATCGTCATTCACTTAAGATCACTTCCAGACAACTGCCGATCCAGCCGGTTCCCTCCTACGACTGCCGGTGAAGTGGAAGTAGAATTTCGTGGTCAGATTGGAGTGAGGATGGCACTGCGTTTCAAGAGGGGAGAAATATTCACGCGACTAGATCCCAGTGGACAGTCGTCTATGTGTTGTCAGACTCAATACATCGGTTGAATTCTCTCAACGTAAATCACTAAAGCACTGCCTATTCATAATGTCTGCGTATGTTCGGATGTTACGACGCTGTCACCACCCTCCAAAAATCATCACAGTATCGGAAGACAATTGTTCAACCTATTCGTCTTTCCTCAGATGCAAGGCTCGTCTTGATGTTCACCTTATCCAAAAGAACCAGCATTACTTAATAGTGGTAAAGAAGTAGATGACTTGTGATCACATGATCAACCTTGTGAGCAACAGACAAAACACACGGTCGAACATTCTTAGAAGAACGTTTAATGACGCCATTTTCGCGAAGAAATAATTCGTTCTGCAACTTATGGTGACTTCAATTTTCATATCACACAGTGATCCGAGGGCTTCTGAAGGTGGAAATGGAAGGCAATCATCCATTGTTAGTATTTTTCAAATCAAGCCCTATATATAAACGCTACTTATAGTACGGTTGCATTTACGGAGTGCACGTAACGGAATACTTATTGTCAGTACTGGTAACAGACGACAAAATATGATTATTTTCAGAGGAGTTTAGCAGTTGGCAGTATAGAGGAAATGGTCAGGGACATTTCAAGTTTCCTGTTGGTAACGCCTGGTCGAAACCAGCAAACGAAGGCTGAGTGAAATTGGATTTTGTAACAGAGCGTGCTGCTGTGTCATTAGCACCGTTTACGTTTTCGTCTGTGTACTTCGTATGCATGACTTACTAGGCCACTGGCTGAAGCCTATTCGTGTTGTTTTCTCTTACTGGACTGTTGCTGGAAACTCTGCTCCTGGAGAACACTGCTCCTCCCCGATGTCTCCACGTTGTCCCAAAGTTGGTCCACGGGTGTAACCGGCACTAAGAGTAAAGACGATCGACTTGTACGTTATATATGTTGTGTAGATTATCAACATTCCTTACCGATACGAAGCTCATACGATAAGGCGAATGGGCGGGAAGTTCGTGTCTCCGAAACCTATGCAACTTCGAGTTTTGGAGAACATTTCAATACTTTTACTTCAGAAAGTCAACTGATGACCTCGAATGTGTATACTTCAGCATAAAATAGAAGCTATGCTCTATGGCGAATGGATCACGTTTATAGGTTAATTGTATCGTGTATGCGGGACTAGTCACAGAATCTTGTCAGAAGCGCATAAAAACGATGGAAGTATTGGGAGTAAATTCTGAAATCGGATCATCTTTAGGATACAACTGACAGAATTCTGGTGAAAGAGACGCAAGCACATGTACCTTAATTATAAGGGAAATACACAAAACAAACTAGATACATAATGTCAAGACGTATAAGTATATAAGGCTAATATGTTACATATAAGGACTGTTGTAATGTTTACACAAACTGTTTATGAATACTTAAAAGGAGTATCTGAGCAAGTCACGGAATGAACCTTGTCGTTTATTCGAAGTGTGCGGTGAAGGTTTCGAGTAAAGTCGTTAAGTGTAGTGCTTCAGGTAGGTTTGTGGCAGATAAGCAGATTGAATTTCACTCCTGCGCCAGTAAACCTGCGCTGGTATTTATTTAGGAATGTGCTCCACCAATCCGAGTGCTCAGTAGACGATAGGTTGTTCTGATGTTGTACTTTTTGCAACTACAGGATTGTGAGAAAATCTTCCTCGTTACTTCTTTTAGCAGAAGTAGAGAATGCCATTTTACGCTGTATTACGTATTACATTCTGGAAGAGGTAAAATCTGGAAGTTGTTTCAGACGCTTAGAAAACTGGTCACTCATGTAGAGATTTCCAAATACGCCAATTTCAACGACACAATTTCTTCAGTAGTTCGCTTTTGGACATAAGAGACAGTCAGCTTCTTTTGTACGCAAAGAATAGGGTCGCGTTTTTCTTCCGGCGATATGTCCTCTGTTTAGATTCGAAGGAATCCATCAAACTGATTTGTACAAGGGAAAAATCCATTGTTCACTTTGTGTCCGATTTCCATAAACTTACCCTGAAATCAAACCATCTCTTCCTCAGTGTATCAGAAAATCATGAGGAAGAAGTTAGTTCGATCTACCCTTCACCTTGGGCGCGATATTATGGAACACAGAGTGGGTTGTAGCAACACAGGCGGTCTGCATCGTTTCACTGTTGGCTATTTGTGATGGAAATCTCGATTCACCGCATATCCAAATCCCGACACAACAGAAGATCTGACAAACGGCCAATCCAAATATCGCGTTAAAGATACAACGTCAGGATTGGACGAACGGTCTCAGTGTTGTGTATTCCATTATTCGCCAATTCATCTGTTCCGTATTCCACCAATTAACATACAGTTTATGATGTGGCATGTGCTAATGTGATTAGCTAATGACAGGTTGTGATTTCTTTGATACTGTTGTACATCCATAAATTCGGCGTCTCAATTCATGAATAACAATTGTTAACTGCTACCAGTACCAGTACCAGGTCTTCGCCTTATTACTTGTGTGGGAGGTTTCAATTCAAGTACGATTGCTAGGGCTATTCCAAGTCCCTAATTTCGAGCATCACACTACGGACTGCATAGACTTACTTTTCCAGTGTGCTCTGTCGCCATTTTGTTCACGTTTGCCATGAGAAATTTAGGCCATATATAGGTCCCATTGGGCTAATCATAACAGCGTCATAGATTTCGTCATGAAGGACGTCTTCAAAATCGATTCCAACAGTGTGTGATAAGTAGGCGATTAGCTGAACCAGTACATTCAGATGGTAACAGTAAACTAATCTGGAAAGTCAGCATATTTCTCATTTTTGTATGTTTATACCTAGTTTGTTCCGCATGTGTCGCTTACAATTAGATTTGATGTGTGTGCTTTAGAATGTATCAAATGTTATGCCAGTTAAGATGACTGTTTTTGCCCGTTCATATTTCACTGTGGAAACGTTTAATAGGATCAGGCTGTTTAGAAATTGCAAAATGAACAGGTTTTGTCGGATAGTTTCTAACAGTAATTAGAGTGAAGTATTATTTTCTTAGTTAGATCTATAGGTGTCTACTTTAACAGATTTAGTCTACGAGCACAATGACCGACAATTCAAGTGAGCAGGACAGAGGTCTAGATCTAATGATTTGGTTCAACTAGCCTGGGAATCCGTTAGATTCTGTCGTTAGCCTGGACTTGGTTTAATGCGGTCGGTGTCAATAATTACATTATGTATTGTGAATGTTCTTCACACAGCCATTTATCACAAGGAGATTGAGGATGGTTTTAATGAAGGTTTGATTGACGGCATTGACGATGATAGTGGTAAGGAACATTACGTTACTAAGTAGGATGAGAAAGGAAACGAACATAACTGTATGGATGAAATACATCTGATTACAAGATTTTTTTGAATTCCTCATCATAAAGTCGAGCTCTGCTCTACATCATTCACGTCTTAAGGTCATCCAATCGCGTTCACATTTCGAAAATCACTGGTTTTTCATAACCATATTGATTGAACGCGCACTTAAGTAGAAACTAGTGTTAACATCCAATTGTTGGGTCAGTTGTTATCAGGTACTCGTTATCCTCAGGCTTTTAGCTTACAAATCATTTACAGGGTTTCTGTTATTCCATTTTTGAGTGCTATTCACATTGTCTTTCCTATTTATGTCATCGTTAATGCGTAATGAATATACTGTATTATCAGTAGTTAACATCTGAAACACTTAGCAGATCTTATTTGACACACATCAATATCTCAGATTGTAACACTTTTTCTCACCCGTGCTTGTATGCGTATGAAGAATGTGGAGTAGCGGGATGACTCTGTTGATTGGTTGCAATCGATGAAGAACGTGTATTTGTTATCGTTTATTAGGATCATGTAGAAAACACTGTTTTGTCCCAATATGCTAAACACATGTGACTTCATGACAGCATTTTGGCTTTTCCCTAACTTAATGAAAATATTACACACTGATTCTGTTGGTACGCCAAATTATGGTAGAGCTGTATAAGGTTAGCGTTCGCAAACGAGTTGGATGAGAATGATTAGACGACTGGGTTGTAAAACATGGATACCTTTGCAGCTTGCCAAACATTTAAAATACTCAGTTCCTCAGGTAAAACAAACATTGGCTGGATAGAAGCAGTTGTGATTGATCAAGCACAGTTTTAAGGAACCATCCATATGGCTAAGCTGTCTCAGAGCTTAGCTTAACTTCTCGGAAGTGAACGTAGAATCAGTATTTGAATCCTTCAACCAACAGTAATTTCGTGACTAACTCTCGTGGACTACCCCGGATAGGCATATCCAAACGTCATCTGTTTTTCTTCAAAATCGAACGGCTTATTTAAGACGGTAGGCTCACTGAATCAAGATTCTAGTGATGATTGTGATTGTCTGTGGGGTGTCTTGTAGAGATTGAACATTTGATCGGTCCAGTTCGTTTTTCCACACACGATCAATTAATTTGCGAAAGCCAACAGTTTATCTGACGAGTTAGCTACGAAACAAGAACTAGTGTTATCCCCACCAGCTGACACTTTATTATGACCCAGCGCGCGTTATTGAGCACTTGTGATCAACCGAACTGTTTAACTCTGAGGATCATAGTTTGTCATTCCGTGACAGTCAACTAATCAGTGGAGTAGCCGTTCAGATAAATAGGTCAGTACGTCCCACAAATGTTTTACTGTCGAAATTACCGATATGGTTTTTAGGTGAGAACCAAACAATCTAATCGCTGATTTCAAGCACACATATGTAGGGTCATCCACAACGGATTTGCTTTCGTCAACTTATTCATGAACAAGTCGGGGCTCCGATTTGTAACTTGAGATGTTCTGCACTATTCTCATTCCATAGCGGAGAAACTGGACATGTAACTTATCTTTCGCAGGCCTCCTAATTGGATGCGCTTGATGAAATAATTGCTCAAAAGAACGACATGGGGAAACTAAGTCTGGTACCGTAGATTTCACAATGGAAAGAGGTGGTTACTAGGTCACTCATGTCTTTGCTTCGCGTTGACGCAGAAAACGGTGTGGTAAACCAACTTCTAATCATCATGTCTGACAAATGCTAGACAAATCTGTCCAGTGTAAAAGACTAGTCATAACTATCAAGAATGGGCAATATGTAGTCTTTGCTTAGGTTGATATCGATCGGCCTTTTTATTGACAGAGTTACTTGCTGTATGTCGACTGTTTCAACAGATTTTTGATTCTGTTTTGTCCTTTGACTGATTTCACGAAATAAGGGTATTAACACCAATAACAGTTTGGGTGAGTAATTTGTTTTCACGTTTCCAGTAACGTTAGTCCGGTGTACACAAAATAACTTCGGAATAGGTGTACAGATGGATCATAACAATCGACTCGATAGACAGTTCCATTGTTTACATCTGCAAGCACGAGCAGATCTATTGTGATACTCAGAATTAAGGACTTCGAATAGCCCTAGGAATCGTACGGGAATTGAAACCTCCCACGCAAGTAATAAGGAGAAGACCTGGTACTGGCAGCAGTAAGCAATTGTTATTCATGTATTGAGACGCCGAATTTATGAATGTACAACAGTATTAAAGAAATCACAGCCTGTCATTGGCTGATCTCATTAGCACATGCAACATCATGAACTGTATGTTAATTGGTGGAGTACGGAACAGATGAATTAGCGAATAACAGAAAGCACAACATTGAGACCGTCCGTTCACTCCTGATGTTGTATCTTTAACGCGATATTTGGATTGGCCGTTTGTCAGATCTTCTGTTGTGTCGGGATTTGGATAAGCGTTGAATCGAGTAGATTTCCACCACATCTATCTATCACAGTTAATTCGATAATCAAAACAACTTAATCGTTTTCGTTAACTATGATAGGGGTTTGGACTAATCAACCAGTAAAACTTTCGAAACTGAAATGTCGTCTCTTTTAACCGGTTGAAACCTTTTACCGAGGAAGATCACTCGGACCGTTTGCCAATGTATTCTGAAACGGCCCAAGTTCGGCAAACGTCTTCTAAAGAATCCGTGATTCTTTTCTCATCCTTTCGAGTATTACAAATTTTTGTTTCATGAAGTAGACCGATTATGATATTGCATTTATATGTGAGTATTGTAAGCTTTTACGTTATATACACCTGTTGGTAGTGGTTTCGCAGTGGTGGTGACCTTTTCATTAAAAATTAGGAACGGAACGTTATGGAAATATAGGCAATCTGCAGCTTGTAAACCTACACACTGTTGAGCACTTGTTTTAACCGGTGACTCAAAATAGTCCATGACGATGTCCGCTAACGCAACGCATATTGTGCCAATCAGGGCAACTATATTTACGTTATTTGCACAGTAACACATTAACTGAAAACTGTACGCTAGACAAAAAATGATGAATTAGTTCACTCAGCTCCGACGAGGGGATTTTTCTGCAGATATGAAAGTATCACCAGCCGAAACCTCAATGATTAAAAACGCAACACACAGAAAGATTCCAATGACTGTTGCCACACACTGTTATGATAACGCATGCCCACTAACTTGATTGCACCCTCCGGAAGAATACAGCCAGATCGTGACTGTATTGACAGGATAGTTCCGAATGACCACTGAACAGGTCAACATTACGCGGAAATCACCACTGACAGAATAAGCCTGAACAAAAGATATTGTTTGAGGACGAATGGGGTTACGGTGCTCACACACAAAAGACAAACCAACTGGTTGACATTGTTTTGTCTGAGGCACCTAAGTCCGTTCATTCTTCAAACTTACATCAGTTTCCTCGGTATCCTACCTAAATTTCCAGATGTCCACTGCTACCCTCTACATTTTGATGATCTAGCGTACACCACTTTGGAATATTAACCCAGACGAAAAGTAATAACGTTAGTATTCCACATTATTTGGACGGATGTTAGTAAGTTAAGCGATACCAGTAGTGGATGATTCTCGTGATTTCTGAAAGCTAGGAGTATTCCTGAATGTCTGTTCCTTATAGTGAATCGGGTGAACGTGACAGTCCTAACTGTAACATATCCGCTCCAACTAAATATACTACATTTCTGAACTTTAAATTATGTCACCGCACCCCTACTAAAAACATTCTAACGGGAGATGATGAGTTTTTTTTAACGAATTGAAGGGATTCTTCTAAAAGGAAATCATCAGTGCGCTTTGAATACACAGGAACAACTGACTACCTTAGGTTGCAGTTAAGCATCGGGCTGCTAAAATTCACCAGGGAAGGAGATAATTGGAAGAAGATCTAACTTTGGAGCAGTCACTGCAGACGATATTTACTGAAACCACCAGTTTTGTACAAGATGGACTGGTGACCGTGCGTGAAACAACAAACACCCTAGACCTCATAGATCGAGTCGGTCATCAACGTTTGATTACGTCCATATTGAATGCACCATAGATGCCTATAATGCTGGAGACGGAAGTGAGGAAAAACGAGATCTCGATTCTAAGAAAATAACTCAATTTCTTGCACACAGACCATTCGAAACAGCGATTCGCAATTGGAGGTCTAGCCATTACAACGTCCACGCTGTCAGCGAAGTCAAATATTTGGTTCATTGTTGACAAGTTCGTACATATCATTTTCTTTGTTGCTCGGCGTTTGGTGATAACAGTTATAGATTCATGCTATCCTGAATTACTGCGGGATTGTGTAATTTCACGGAGAAAGTTTGTCGTGCGTCAGTGTCCCTTTTACTATATTCCAGCCTCCGTGGCTCGTGAATACGGGACTTCATCATTCCGCACAGTCCTAAAATACTTATTGGTTGTTAGCTCTGAGCGCTTTCCGGTTAATGCACCATCACGTGCATTGAGTTCAAAACTTGGGATATTCCTCATATACAATGATACGTAGTTCTCGCCGTATGAATGCTGTTCATCTTGTGGCTAATCATATCTTCCATTGCTTAAAAATAAATGGAAGTTCTGGCGCTATTGAAAACGAAAATTTTACACTGCTTAGACACAGTTGTTGATATGGTCTGTTCAATCAACAAATTGTGTACGTAATTTAATTAACACTTTCCAGGTGTCTGCTAACACAGATTGTCAATCACAGACTTAGTGCTCACTCCGCATGTGACTCGCCACCTAAATGCTCTCCTAAAGACCGATGGATGACTTTTACTGGCTAAAACTAGCTGATTTCATACCCTTGTTTCGGCCTAAATGATCAGCATGAACTACCATAGCCGATCTGTCTATACCACTCATGCTAACTAGACCAAAATATCACGCGACGTTTGAACTCTCTTTGAACACGCAGGCTACTCCCTCTTGCTGCATACACCCGCTGTGTGCAGTTTGCCAACTGGACGTTCGATACACGGCATGGTAGAAATCAGCAAAACAGAGAGCATCAGGACGCTTATAGTACTCCGATTGAGTCCCATCGCTGCGCATACACTTATAACCTGAGTAGCTTGCCAAATTATGGTGAAAATAGGACACCCACGTGGAAGATTTTGCTATGTTATGAGTCACCAGTATACACGTTTGTACATGTGCACCGGTGCAAAGCTTTGGACATGACATTTGATTTATCGGAGAGTGTCCCGTCGTTAACCGGATGTGCTCATGATCCACAGAGCAGGTCACGGTTCATTTCTCTTAGAACACATAGTGAAAGAAAGCCTTTTGTCCTCCGTTAATACTCCAGGGAGGTTCTCGAACTTTAAGCAGATATTCAAGTTAACCACTAGCGACAGAACACATACCACGAGATGTTAAAACTTCGTTAACACAAAGCCATGAATGTCTTCTGTCGATGTTGGCGAAATGGATCAAGAGGACTGAGTGTTTCAACTGTTCACTTGTTACACATCAATCGGTATTGCTTAAACACGAAACACATTTTTCGTTCAATTAAGCCGATGTGGTCAGCTCAATATTTCCTCACTAAGTAATTCACCAGACAATTTTATCATAGCAGCAATTGATGCTATCTGAGCGTGGACTGAATCTCATACACCTGACTGTCTGTTTGCAAGACAGTTTTCTATTACGATGATGCAATATAAATCCCGATTCGGTTGTTAGAACTGAAGGGGGTGGACTTCATATAAGATGGCTCCACGTTCTTCGGAGAAGAACACTTATAAAAGTTTGGGTTGAGTTAAAAACTAGGGTTGGACCTCGTCGCAATGTCGACAAGCAAGAAACTTTACCCTGCCCACCCTGAGTAAGGTTCAGGGCCAGTAGACAGTTTCGTTGTCACAAGAAGATACCCGTTGTCCCTGAGAAGGATTATTTTAGATTCAGCACTTCTAGAGGAAAGTGTTAGGTCACGTTCCTGCGTTAAACGCAAACAACAGTGAATGTGTACCGACAGGCATGGAGTGGTTGACTATGCTGAACACCGTAGGTGTTGACGTCGTGAAGTGCGACGTTTTAAGCAAACGAGATCATTTGACTAGTCCAATCTGAATGAACATTACTTCCAATCTGGATGACCGGTCAGGTAGATTCTTTATCAGTGTTTTACCTTTGGTGTGTCAAGTCGGAAAACATCGGCTAGCAAGTCTAATGACATCAGAGGAAGTGTTAATCGCAAAGTAACCGCTCGGAGTTAACAGAGAGTGTGACTCTCCTATCGAGACGATTGGGCAACTTGAGCATTGCTGTTAAGCGAATGTGGTTGAAAGTGCGGATTTGATGATTGAGTCAGTGGCGCAGTGGTTAGAGTGGTTACCTCGTAAAGTGTGGCTGGAGTTCTACTTCCGACCATGGCAAGGATATGTATTGCAGACGAGACCAAAGAAAAACGAATCACTAATCTAAGGTTTCCTGCTAAAAAGGCCGCCTGGTAAGTAATCGAGTGTGGGGGCTGCGTTCAAATGTGAGTGACATTTCAATTAAAATTAAACAAATTTCCGGCCACTCATCAGGAATCGGCCAACGTCTGGTTAGACAAATGAAGAGCATGTTGAGCATTGACGACAACAGGGAGGAGTTGTACCATTAAATAGCGAAAAACATTTATGGTGTAGGCACCTTCAATATTCTATTACGAATGTATGTCAGTAGTTACTTATGCAGATAGTAGCCAATGACTAACTGGGATGATTTATTCCATTCGGCCTCCAAGAATGGTGTAATCAATTTCACTGGTTTCTTGCAGGCAGAAAACGTAGTACTTTTAAAAATGTAATGCCTTGTGTTGTTTCGCTATGGTTGTAGGCTTCACGATAGTTACCGATCTGATGACAACGCCACCTTGTGAGCAGATAATGAGTGGGTACTTGTCCTCCTCATTCGTGTGAAACTCTGAAAGATGAACGTGTGTTGTTTAGGTGTGTGCTAACTATTGCAGTCAGCAATCGAGTACCGTAGAGCCGGGAAATACCATGCTATTGCGTGTTAGGTTACTGTGAACATAAATCCGTATCCATCCCGGATGGGGTTGGGGGAAAAGGGTAGAAATAACAATAACTGGAAGAAGAAGGATATGCGTTAACCACAGTGGAAGGAAAGGGTTATTGTCAGCGAGTATAGTTAGTGCGAACTAATCAGACTTGATGGGGCGGGGTCAGTTGAGAAGCACGCACACAAGGACATCCAGATCGGCAACGCACACATACAAACTGGGAATGACACACACACACACACATGCGCCGAGAGCTGTACGTGCCACCGTCCATAGTGGCACCTTGGTAACGTCCATAAAGACGTTTCTTGAAAGTCTCAAGGATAGTGGCCCCCACGAATTCCAACGAAGAGCACTCCATTGTGGACAAACTCGGATAGCAAAACCGTCGCCTGCAAAGTAGGCGACTACGCGTTGTCTACCATAAACGTGTGTCCTCTTAAGTTGATGGTCTGCGCCAGGTTGCGAAGGTTTCGACTGAGGGACCGTTTGTGGTCGTAATCCTAAAGATAAGGGTCATATCTTCTCCCGGCCGTCTGTTAGCCAGCAGGAAGAAGTTCAAGAAAGTCAGTCGCCCTTTTCGTTGCACAGATTCAAAGGTGGACAAATCTTTTTTCAGATATGAAGCACACACCTGGATGTTGTCTTCCAACAGGGGTCTTTTCAGGAGTACCGAAGAGATGCGAAGAACATTCTGTTGAAAATCCCCCTAGTATTTTAACAAGCGTTGCTAACCGGCCATTAGCTTTCTTTGCCGAAAGTGTTTTCACGATATTTTTCTTGAAGGACAACAGTAAGCGGTTGCTCACTAATACGGTAGCCTTTGCTAATCTCGTGCCGCATGTGCATGAGTTTTGACTTACTGGTGTTGAGCAGGAGACTGTCGTCTACCGAACACTGATGTAGTACTTCGTGATCCGGCTGTAGGATAGTAGGGTCTTCCGGAAAGCGTAGAGTAGGCCACATTTTACCACAATTCGCGTATATAAACAGAAGAGATTTACCAGCAGATGGCAAGTAGTTCACGAATAGTAACAACAAAGGGGCTAGTGTGGACTTTTGCGGGAAACTCTTGAAGACATCAAAGGCTGCAGGCAGCTGGCCATTGGCTCTCACATAGTACGTCCTGTGCGATAAGTAATATTGGATCCATTTACACAGATGGCTGACGAGACCCATTGCTGGTAGCTTACCAAGTAGAACACGACGGTTTGCGCTTTGTAAAGCCTTAGTAAATCTGAGGAAGCAACATCCACTGAGTGGCGCTATTCCGCAGCCGTGGTCCAGGAATCTACTGCCATCAACAAGTCAGTGGTGCACGAATATACTTCCCGGGATCCGTGCTGATAATTTGTTGAGGGTTAGTGAACTGGAGTAGTGCCTTCGTGTTATCGTCTACTACACTTTCCATTACCTTGGAGGCACATTGAAACTGCACTACTGGGCGATAGTTACCTGCATCGGTTCTGTCGTCGCCTTTGTAGCTAGGCGAGATAACACCGTGATTCCAAGCATTGAAAAAGGTACTTGAGACATATTATTGTCCCAGCAGCGCCGAAAATGGAGCCGCTGGCCTCTCACTACATCCCTTAAACAGGAAGCCTAGTAAACTATCGAGGTCTGGTGACTTATCAAGCTACAGGCTCTAAGAGATCGGGGTAGATTTCGACTGGGGTCACTTGACTGAGGCCTGTTATTTGTCACGCGCTGCTTGGCTCATCAAAAGCGGTTATGTATTGGGAGTGGAGTATCTCGACAGTCTCTGGATAGCTAGCTGGCAAACCAGACGGCCTATTATTGATTATAAGGCCGATCAATACTTCGTAACGGACGCAACACTTTTGGGTGATGATCGCGACAGTCTGCCCTTACCGCTGTTGTGCATCAGTTCCGGGCATTTTTGTAGGCACAATCTACTTTCTCGGCAAAAGTTCTAAAGAGTCAGTTTAACATGTCGATTAATTGTAGCGTCCACCATGTATAGCTCGGTAATGAGAAGCAAGTCCAGGTGAGATGGATAGTGTCCTTTTTTGTAGCAAGTACATTGCCAGGCCGATTTCCAGTGTCATATTGTAGAACTCCGCAGCCTCTGTGCTAGAAACTACCTCGCTAAAGAAGTTAATGTTGCGAAGGTTGAGTTACCCGGTTGTTAATACTCGACTGTTTTTGAATGTCATTGCCGGGTAGGTAGATGTATATAGGGCCTGGGACGATTCTGTTGATACCGAAGGTGGTTACTACACTGTGCCAAAGGTCAGGTTCACTGAGCGAGACACAGACAGCACCAACAGGTGTAGGTCTTGCATCATCGAATTCCTGACATCATCGAAACATAGATCGCTATTCTTCCACTAACTGTCAGTGCGTACGATGTAATGACCTGAGATGTCGACTTCCTGTTTGGAAACTTGGCGGGTGAGCCACATCTCAGGCATTCTAGTGACCGTGGGTTTGTTTGACTGAGCGAGTTTTCCTAGCCCTGACAGCTTGTTTCTCAGGGGTAGAACATTAGTGTACGTGCTCCGCCAACTGGAGATACACACATGATTGTGAATCTTCGCCTGCTGGGAGAGGGGCGCGGCAGTTGGGATGTGACTATTGTTAGAGTTGGCCCGACCCCTGTGGGTTTCTCTTCATTGAGCAGTTACTTGACGGGAGCTGAGTGGGCGGCGATCTGTCGACCAGGACTTGAGGAGGCTTAACGGGTACATTTAATTGACCCCAAGGCTTTGCTTTCTAGGACGGTCTTAATGTATCTTAATGTCGTGTGCCGGAGTGCCTCTCATTGTTTCCCATGCCTAGAGAACATTTGATAGCATCTCTGCTCAGTTGTGTGATCCACATTAGTTTATGCGTTTAGTGCAAGTCACATGTGCAGGCCTCGTTAGTCATCTGATGGACCAGACTGCAAAATCTTACACGTTGGGAGAGAGCTTACTATGCACAAATTTCCTTTGGCCAGTACCTTGTTTATTCGCTTTCAGGTTGTCGATTTTAAGCATCTCGGGTATGCCATGGAGTATCGAGCTGCAAACACGGTCGAACTGGGGTGCATTGTGGTTGTGGCTGGTTAATCTTCGTGCCTCCCTAATGGTTGTAGTGGAACTCTCAACCGTGATAGCTTAAATACCCCCTAACGAATAACGATATCTCAATGGTAGTCAATGAAAAGGTTGTCAATGTTTTGTAGCTTTATTGTCGGGATTGGTATACAAGCTTAATGCAGTGGCGCTCGTCTGGCCCGTGTCCCGTCCTGTTCAATAGTGTTTTCTGTTCCGTCCCGGGTCCAACCGCACCGTGTGTGCCCGTGTATCGACCGCATCGAATCACATCCAACTAGAGCGTTCAAACTGGCTGCGTGCAGATGGTGACCGCGCACGTACGTACATTCGGATCTGTGCTCCTAGTCGAATGCAATCAGCAGTAAGCATTACGGGCGATAACAACGGTAGTGGGAGCACGCGACTCAGTTGAAATGCCTACTGCATTGTTGCATTCGGGGGTAGCGGCGTCGTTTTTAAGTGCGTGGGCGAATGAACCTTTGGACGTTGAAGACGCGGCCAATCTGAACGCACATGGAATCCTGACGCGCGTGTGAGGCACACGGGTGGCCTTGAAGCGTACACAGCAGGATGTGGGAGAGAGTTTTCGGACTGGTGAATGTGTGAACGTGCACGTGCAGGCTGTGGGCAGTAAGCGTCACCACGACTAGCTGTCATTTGATAGGCAGAATGAACGGGCAGGGCAGCCGCCACGTGGTCCACGGGACGTCGAGCTTCACTCTGAGGGCCACTGGAATGTGACTGAAAACCTGAAGGTGTCAGAAGTACATCTTCAGAAAATTGGATGTTATCGAGAATTATGCGGATAGGGCGGGGTAGTCCATGCTGACTGATTTTATGTAACCTACGAGGCGCTGGCTTGCTGCTTGGCTGAGGTTGGAATGCTTCTTTGGCATTCTGCCAGTAGATGAGGTCTTCTTGTGATCTGAACAAAAGCGATTGTTCACTCTCTGGTGCGTTACGCAACAAGAGATTGCGCCATGTGATGTGGGGGAAGGCGCCGTGATGTGGAATGTTCGTACCTTGCTTCCTGCTAGTTGAGAGGACTAACTGCGACAAATGAGTGTCTTATGGAGAGCTAGGAGTCGTACCTTAGTCTACTGGTGGCAACAACGTGCCCTTACATCTCCTTCTCATGCGATTCCGTTTAATGGCTTGGAACCGCACCTCTTTGTTGAGATTGGCTTGTGGACTTCCTGTGTCTGAATTCGCGAAAATAGATTGTACCGGTGACGGACAGCAGTTGTTAGACTGTAAAGTCCCATGGGTGATGGTTACCAGTAGGAATTCCGGAAGATAGTGAGTTAACCTCAGTGTTGAGACTTCAATCGGTTGGTTGTTCGGCGTCGATCGTCGAATTTGTTTGAGAGGTGAATTTCGGAGCTGAGTTACCTAACTGAGCAGGCGCATATCAACAGATGGCACAGCAGTAGCAGACAGCAAGTGTAGGTGTGTCTCTCAATCTTTGGTAAAGGTCTAGGGGGATTTTTCTGTCACACTTACAGTGTGTTCAGAACTCACAAAAGTCTCAAGCCATCACTTAACTGCGTCGGCCGACCACCTTGGAGAAGACTTTACTGGTATCTATGGTTGGAGTGTTGGTTCGGCCTATTAGAATAATTAATGAAAACTTTGTTACGCATGAGCTCAGGAGCGAGGTGTTGTGGGGAGATATTAACCTAAGGATGCATGTCGACGGGGAAAGCGAAACTAACTCAATCCTGGCTGAGGTGAGAAAATAACCGAAACTGGCTGAGGTGTTATATACCAATATTTACCAGGTTATAGGCTAGTGAGAAATGGTCTACTCCTTTCCACTCTAGATATTCACAATTTTCGTTAGATTCCTTACTGCCGAAATAAGTGAAGGGGTTTTCAATCATTTTTGCAATGATAGCATTTTGCGTGTGTGGTTTATGGCAATACTATTGCTTCCCTCCCCATCAGAAAGTCGAGTTCTATAGAGACTTTCTTTTTGCAGTAGAATCTGAAAACATTTTTTGTTTCAGTTGATCAGAGTTTAGTCAATCGAAAATCAAATGACAGTTGCCCAATGTGACACGAACATTGCCACCACCAGACCTTCTGGAGAGCCTGAGGAATAGTTGTGAAATCCGAGCCTGGCGTAATAAAAATACTCGTTCTTTGTCACTGTCTGAGAAGAGCGCTTTATATCCTCCCTCCCCAAAAGCAGCGAATGATTTTGTTAGCGACGTGAACTTACTCGCTCATCGTAATAAGCTTCAAGCTGACTTTGGTTAGGTTACTTGTACACAATACCATTTTGTGTTAATCTTGTAAACTCAACTTGATTGCCCAATGGGAACGCACTAACCGCATTGCAACGCTTCGTCTATGTCTCCTCTCGAGACGATCAGGCAACCTGATCATTGCTCACAGGCGAGAGTGGTTGAGCTATCAGATTTGATAATTCGGTCGTGCCTAATGTGAGGTCAATGTCGCAATGGACAACACGGTTGCCTCACGATTGGAATAGCCGGAGTTCAAATCGCGGCCGTGGCAAGAATATGCACTACTGACGAGCTCTAATGAGAGCGAAACTCGAGTCTAGTGTTTCTTTTCGAAAGAGGCTGGCTGGAAAGTCTGTCTGAATGCGAACGCTGCGATCAAATGTGAGTGATGGTCAACTTGGAAATGGTGTAATGACATCACGTGCGTCATCATCGCAAATAACGAGGCATATCAGTGAACATTCTGTTCTTCCAGATATCTTACAATTTACTACGTGGTATGACAATCTTGGTTTAATAAAACTGAATGTCTTTACAAGACTTTGGTCGGAAATTTATCAGTTGAATACCAATTGCTTAACAGTGAAAAACATTTCCAAACGTATACACCACATCACCCAATGGAAACTATTGGAGGCGTCGTAGAAATTCTCGTTTTGACTTTATGTAAATTTTTGAGGTGGAAGTGCTGCATGAACAAAATCGATTTTGCCAGTCCTCACAGAGCTGTTAATATTCCCACTTTTCCACTGTCATGAGAAAATCTGAATGGAGACATTATGCTTCAATGTCTACGCTACAGTAGCTAAAAGTCCTTACATCAAAAACCGTACGCTATTTCGTGTGGATAGACTAACAACAGGTTATGTCGTCTATTTTCGAGTTAATTTACACAACGACTCCTCAGAGTTTTCACAGAAATGTGATTGCAATTACTGTTTCAAAAGAATGGTTTGGTTTTACTGCACCGTCCTGGTAAAGGTATGAGCCGTACTTCAGTGGGTAATAAGCTTCTCACTGTAAGTCTGCTTATGGTTTGATCATGATGGAATAAATTTACTAATATGTCGTATGCACCCGTGAATAATATAACGACACCTATCGTTACCAAATATGTGTACGACAGTGTTCCTAAGTTATAGTCTTAAATTCCTCGCGGGCAAGTAATGCTTGACGAATAAGTCTTTAAGGCAGACTGATGGTCCAGTCAGGTTATCAACTTTATCCGAGAGAAACCACAGTGAACAAACCCATGGAACTATTCCATCAACGTGGATGACCATAAGTAAGCAATAACATTGTCGGACCGGTCGCTGATAAGCGTCTTAGACTCCACCATAACGTTTTCTGTAGTTTGCTTCATATCAATTACAAAATATGAACCTACAGAAGCAGGATTTATAATAACTCGGAAATCTCTGAGGTGCCCGAATGTATATTGACAATCTAGACGATGCATACCTATCTTTGAAGAGATTTGCAAAGGTGCGAATAGTTGCTTAGCATCATCGAAATATCTGAATGGCTTTCCACATAGTCGTCAGGTTTCTGCAGACAGAAATGTTATGTAATGGCTAACTAACAGTGATGACGCCTTACAGGGGTTTAAGATTGATACAGGTTGACAACTACCCAGTAAAGTGTCATTAAAGTTTACTTAACGACATGCAGTTCCGCAGATTTGCTTGAGGTACTCTTACAAGCTTGATCTCATGCTAATGTGTCAAGAATGAACAAGGCACTGCATCATTGTTAGGCGTTTTCGGTAACTCTGGATGACTTCAGTTGCCCAGAGCGACACTTATTCAGCCAGACTTCACAGTACATGTTAGGTGAAAAGCACCTGAAGTTGGAAGATAGAAAAACATATACGATAAAGGGTTTTGTTCGATCATTCTTCATCGCGACAGTGGGTTGATAGATGCCGTCGGATGGGCATTTGAAAGAACCAATGAGATTGCTTAGCCATGAGTGTTAGAATCAGAATTTTCGAACATTTAGGATTGAGGCATTACAGAGTAACAACAGTTTCACATGCGCGATACGTCAGAAGACGCGTCAATGGCGTGGCTCTTTGTAGATTGTAAATGTAATCTGATTGTGGTCATGGAAGTAGCAGTGTGTTTAGGAAATTGCTTTGTTAACACAAAACAGGATTACATAAGCGAATGACTGTCAAATCGGTCATGGCTATTATAGTTTGTTGGTCCAGTTCTGGCTGATGTGACGGGATTCTGTAAACGATGTGAAGGGTATTCACAGTATTATCTCGACAGTTCGAGTCTGTCAGGTGTCCGTTATGTGCGCTACGTTGACCCGCTTAGATAAGAATCTCATCGTATCACCTTCCCTTCATTTCGTTATATTTGCAACTGGAAAGTGAGTGGCCATTTTTTCCTTTCAGATCTGAGTAGATTGTTGTTTCATCGGTGTATCAGCTTTGCAACGTGGTGATTATCAACGAAACCCCACAGAAATGGAACAAATTTAAGTAATACACTTCCTTTTCAGTATGATGTGCGATCCGGTCTTGTCACTGTTGTGAAAATATGATGTGTGCATTTAGTATACAACTCGAAAAACATGAAAACCGTTTGAACTTGAAAAGTTTGTTAAAAAAATCACTTTTTAGGTGGCAGTCTAAAGTCGAATAATTGCATCTGAAAGTTTGGTTGTTACGAATTAACTTCAATCTCTTATTTCGATACGTTATTACATCATTTCCCTGAGAACACAAACAATGTGTGATGACAATGATGAGGAATACGAGAAAGGTGGTGTGAGCATTGCTGATGTTTCAGATGGCAGGGCTGATGTCAGAAAGAGTGGACTCAGTTTAACCAATTAAAACGAGGATATAGAACGGGCTAATCGAGAAATTAGCATGTTGTACCTAATTTAACTTTTCAATCTATCACCTCGGATTCATGAGTTGGGTTTTAGTTTATTAGTAAAGTATTAAAGTGGCCATTTTGGATATTTCATTTTTGTTTGATGACTCTCTGGCAGAGAAAGACAAACGCAGCGCACTACGATGGGTTGTATCGATCGGCCACTTTTTCCACTTCAACGTGTTGTACCTAATTAGCTACTGGAGGCGACTGCCATTTTAATTACTTTCATGTAATCTACCGCTAAAACTGACCTCTTTCTGCTCTAGTTTGAAACATTAGATGGAATAATGCTCTGCCTAAACAGATTGGCCAGTGAGAATCATCTTTACAATGATGCCGCCATCTCTTATGCGGTTGCCTTGGTTGAGCTGATGCACAATTCAGTCATCTCGGTCCTGGAACACACGGTCATTCTCTTAAAGATCGACTTCTGCATTGTCTATTGCAGTGACAACTTGGTTATTTAAGGAAAGTGTTTCTAGACCATTCAGTCTACGAAAACTGAATATGGGAGTTATTAGACACAATTTAGATTGTTCCAAATTAACACCATCGCCCTGTGACCTCAGGTAGCGCTATACACATTTGTCATCTCTTCAAGCCAATAGAAAATATTGGGTCAGCTGAACAACCGGGTACACTATGCCAGAGTAGAGAAACAGTACTACCCCGTCTGAGAATTTGTGAACGTTCAAAGCATTCCCTCGAGAAGGCTAAAATACCTACGGGTTAGTGGAGTAGCACTGAAACGTGGCGCTATACCACTGATCATTATTAGGATTCCAGCCTACCGCTCATAACCAGGCCAGAGAAATAAGTCGGTAACGCAGTTGCATAGTTTCAATTAAGGCCGTTTGGCAAGGAATCTAACAGAATGCCAATTTCTAATGGAAACCACTATGGCGTTTTCCTGTGGACGGCATGTTTGGTATGTGGATAGGATGTTCAGTGTGTCTCAGTTTAAAAAAGCGTCACGTTCGCATGAGTTCTTCTAAGGACAAGAGCATCTTATAGCCCCTCAACTGAGCAGTGATACGGGATGATTGTTTGCAAACCAGTGAATATTAATAACACCAGGTTGGATGAACGTAAAACTTTAAGGACTCTCCTGCCTTTTGTTCGGATAGGCACGCATGGATAAGCTTGGCCTTTTTTCAGAGTTAAACCATTTAATCCGCTGGAACGAGAGAACGTTTAGTGGTTAATGATGTACGTCGTAATCATTTAATGAGAACCCGTAACAACGGGTTCCGTTCCTTCTCATTTTTCAAAATGTGCTCATTGAGCTAGTGTGCCAGGTCTTTAGCAAGATACACGAACGATTACGTTAGACTGTACCAAGATAGATTGAACTGATTAGACAGATTAGATTCTTTCAGCATATTGGGTTCACTGAACATATAGGTAATTTTCAACTGACTACACAAAGCCCCTATCAAATACCTATTGATAGTGGAACTTGCCAGTGAGGAGACTGCAGTATATGTCAAGTCGGTATGCCTTTAAAGAAACTGGTTGTCTTGTAACTAACTATAAACATCAACATTTTCTGCCTGTCTATTGTCACCTCAGTGAATCTTTTCTTCAACCACCACACTCCTGATCCCAATAAGGATTACTTGTGGTGCATCCACAACATGTTTGTAACCATCAAAAGGAATCGTCACTCAAGACCATCTTTTTGGCTACTGAATCAAAAGTTATCCTTTTGCCTTCTTTCCATCAGAAGTGATTTTAGTGAAATGAACGAAAGGTATGAGACCTCGAAACGATTCAAACAAAGAAGACCAGCGCTATGCCGACACCTAATGCATTGTAGTTGGGGATTACAAAGATGGACCAATCTAGAGTGCGAGATACTGATTACATTGCACGCTGGTACGATCGCGGTTCAACACCATATTATGCGCATAAAAGGTTACCAAATTGTAGCGTGCACACAGAAATTGCGTGATCGATATCTGGCTGTGAGGTCGAAGAAACTACAACAATAGCTATCTTGTTTCTGTTGAAGGCCTTAGGGAGTGACAGAAATTTGCCTCCTTAAATGGCCGATTTCGGAGCGATTTAAACAGGTATAGCTTCAGTGAACGATTGATAACTATCGAAGTAATGTCGATCAGCTGGGAAACTGACTAGTGCATACTGAATGCTAATCACTTGCAATCATAACATACGAATTTGAATGGACTCTCGATCAGAATTATTAGCCTCGAGTTTTGTTTTCGACATCACTCAAAGACAATGAGTCTACTCAACGACACTTAGCTTTCAGTTACGATCAAGACTCATTTGAGGCATGTGCACTGACCACTGCGTCACTGACCTCGAAATATGCGTATCACAAAAGCGAGTAATGAGGTGTGATGAGCACAACGGTTTTATAGGAGCATGAACCCAATATGTGCTACCCACGAGAGTGAAAAGTCGAGCCGCACGTCTCTGCCTACCACCTGTTGAGTTAATCGTGAATCGACTAGAGTTTACCAACTCCCAGGCTATTCGTAGTTAGCGCCTAAGTAGAATTTCCTCCACGGACGGAGATAGGAAGTTGTGGTTACAGTACGAACCACGGTAATCGGAGTGGCATAAGCATTCACACCAGTAACGCAACGGGAACTAAGAGGGTTTGATTATATCTAAGGCTTACTACCAATATGTTAAGCCTACTGCTGACACACACTGAGACCGTTTCCGGTCGTCATCTGCTTATGTCTAGGCTGTCCAAAGTAAACCAAATGGTCGCTATGATCTACCAATGGTCTTGCAGGTCCTACTGTTCGAACTGTACAAAAAAGTCCTTATTCAAAACTATGGTTCCGCAAATTTTGTTTCTGGAGTGCCACCCCGAAAGACTAAAGTGCATTCGTGCCACGTTCTGTGTCCAGACCACTCATTACTGTGGTTCTGATCTGTCCACTCAAGTAGAGTTTCCCCTTATCATTCTGCGTCGCCCAGTGAAAATCTATATATTGTATATATCAAGAATAAGTTATGACGACGAACAGGTTAATCAATTGTGGGCTGTTAGGCTTGTAGCTGCACAACTGATCCAGGTAGATCTTCTGACACAATTCTACTAAAAGATGGTTCCGACAATTTGTATCAATAATCCAGAACTCTGTCTCTTAGAGTGCAAGTTGAGATTCACAAACGGTCAAAGATTATTGATAATTAAAAGGAGACTTTGGTTGTTAAAAATGGAACAGGGATCACGTGACTGCAATTTTTGCACTTATAGATTTTAACAGAGAGGGTTTTTCTCAACAGCAGCACTATACACGAATATCGTTCTTGTTGAAGCTCACCGACAGTTTATACCCAGGCTATGAACCGGATGTGAACTCGAACAACGCTTTCATGCGACAAGTGTGTTGATTGCTGCGCCACTAGTCTCACATTATGCATCACTGGTTTGCAAACACCCAATAACATCTGCTCGTGAGTAATGCTCAGATTGTCCAAAAGTCTCGACGTGAGACACAGTAATTGTTCTATGAGTTCCAACCAGTGACCTCATGGTAAGGATTTTCTTTCATTTTGAAACTGTAGGAACCATTAAAGTTGTATGTTAGCATGTCGCCTGCTGATGAATAACAGGCGATTTTTGGATGATAGAAACTGAGCACCTGTCACACAATCGATTGCAGCTCTCACAATCTCGTGAATGTTTTAGCCGGTCGCATGCAAAAAGAAGAGCTATGTCCGTATTTGCTCTCTCTCTCTCTCACTGTCAGAATTTCGTAAGCAGCCATCTAACGCTTCGTGTAACTGTGGGTTTTGATTAAATCATCTGACAGTTGCTTGTTCATTCCCTGGCATGTCAACGCCGTTGTAGACCAATTAACCTTTCTTCTTGCGACAGCTTCGTGTAAACTGCATGGGAAGAAACGCCCTAGTTGAATCTAGACAAACGAACACGTTCAACTCAACACCCCAAAAATTAACACACCGTCAGTATGTTGCCCGAGCGACAACGAGATACAATTATGCAGCTCGGTGCCCTGTAAAAAGCATGCTCGTGATGGTGTTAGATTTCTTGAGCCCGTAGGCTGGAGCGACGCAACACTTAATTCAATCTTACCCGATCGGGTCATTCGGAGTCACAAAAGCTGAAAGGACACCTGCTGATGACATTTGCCACCTTCTGGCTCATCTCACAATCACCCACGTATGTGGTTTGAAAAAAAAACAGTCAATCTGGTTCGTCCTTCATTTTCGTTCTATTTGTAAATGCTTTTTTTCAGCACTCCGGCCACGTGAGTCTGTACTTCTACCACAACTCGCAAGTGGCATTCTTTCCCTATTGAAACCGGTATGATATCCACATTGTGCGCGTACGTTTTCGATGTGAACGATTTACCGTTGATTTTCAGCCCGTGTAACAATCGTTGTCAAAATGGCTAAATTCGATGGTTTATCCATTTTCCCTCTGCAGAGGACACAAGAACACCAATGCACCCATATGTGGTTATCGAGTTGACTGTACTGGACAATGGTGGGAGTTCACAGAGCATCGCCACATTCAAAATTAAATCTGGAGTCAAGGTGCGACATTTTGTGACCTCAGTCGCGTGTTCTCTAGAATAACGCAGAAGTTTGGTAGTGTACTACACTGAAGGGGACATCTGATGAAGAATTTGTCATTTGTTATACCGGCCTGTAGATGAATGTATGTTTGTTCATATGTTTCGTCTGACCCGTGTATTAAATTTATGGACTTTAAAGTGCTGATGGTAGAACACAGATATCTGGTTTTTGTGCTATTGGCCAGTATTAGTTCTGTGAGCGGTGAAAACATGTGTGTGTATCAAGTATCAGGACACATTACTCAAGCCTATCTAGCCGATCCACGCCACCACAGAATTCGCTTACTTCGGATGGCTGGTAGGCTGTGCATTTGCAGTTGTGTCATGGATGCAACCAAGCCTTCTAGGTTCTTGTTGTGTTGTGCATCTGGATGCCTATTTCGCCCCGGTTGCGCCGGTTCATATTGGATTGGTGAGTTCCTCAGTCTTAGTGCCGAATATTCAATGAGGAATTTGCTGCTGGGCGTTATTCGAAACTAGGGTAGAAACCCAAACGTAGATACGGCAGGCTTCAGTTTACTCAGAGTGAATTCGATTCTGTTAACAGATAACTTTACCTACAAAATTTTAATACTTCTCTTCAGAAACGGCTAGCGATAAATTTTAGTTTAATACACAAGCTGAGGTGAGGTGAGAGTAAACTTAACCAAGTATCAGGCGTTTAAAAGTGATCAGGTGTTCAATAAAAATGCAATGGAAACGTGACGAATGGTTTCCTAGCCGTTATTTCTTCTCTGACTGTTTTTGAATGCCTATGTCTATGTTCATTGTCTCCGCTTGTGTAGCCCCACAAACGAAGACCTACACTGTGTGTCCAGTGTTCTCTTGTTTAAAAAATTTTTTATACGTTTTTGTAACGTTTGATCTCAGTTCACCAGGAGAAACGATCAAAAACATTCCAGTTCAGCTTACCAATATACGATCCATGACCAAGTATGTTTCGTAATGACCGATAAAAGCTCCTGGGACTTTCCAGCATCGGACAGGTAACCCTAAATGTGTGAGCAAACAACATCAAGTCATTTATAAGGAATTGGGAAGACTGGATAGAAAATGTACTTCTAAAACCAGTAGCTCAAACGGGGAGTGTGGTCATAGTTTGGCCAGAATTTCACGAAAATTTCTCTCGTTACTGTCTTTTTATCATCGACCTTACATACGTAACACAGTAGCAAACTTCCAGAGCCGGAACCGATTCACTTTCATATAGACAGCTTTCTCTAACCTGTTGTTACCTTCAAGAGACAAATTAACTCAACAGGAAGCTGAAACGTATAATAGGGAAATATTGGACAGCCAGTCGATTAAGAAGGTATGCTTGAAGATTTAAATTCTTGACGGATGTACGTGTTATAAGATATCCACACCAAATTTAGTACGAATGAAGTTGAACAGTTTGGGTGTCGTGTTTAACATGTTAGTGATAAACAGATTGGGAATAACACAACGTTACGAGCAAGTTGTAATACTCTAAGTTTCAACCACCTCGGGTGGCCCTCCTCAGGAGTGTTGTATTTGAAATCAGTACTTTATTTTCCGATAGATTTTACGCTTGTGATCAATAAACAATCACAGCCTGACTGGGATCCAGAATGTCAAGTGATAAAGTGCCTCCTAAACTCTACTGACCAAGTTCTGATTGGTATCATGATGAATCGACTGTTGACGCCCATAGGAAGCCGGTCCCCATACTTAACTCAACCGTTTAGCTAGATTACCTGTTCATTCTATTTTAACGAAACTCACTTCTAATCTTTGCCTTGAAGAGCAAAAGTTGAACAGTCAAATATTCTTGATAAACAGATTGGGAATAAAACATCGTTACGAACAAGTTGTAATACTCTACGTTTCAACCACCTTGGGTGGCCTTCCTCAGGAGTGTTGTAATCAAAATCCGATTCGATTACAACATTAGACACAACATTAGAAAAGACAGACAGTGACAGTGAATTACAGTTATCTTTTGTATGGGGATAACACTGTTGTGCAGGTTGTGTCAGTCCGGGCATTTCAAACAGTTTGATGGCATCTCTATGATACTGGTGTAGAACGTAAGTGTTCTTAAGTTTGTACATTTGCTTAGATTTGCTAATATGGCTCAAGACTACAGCGTTCGGCGCGGTGGTTGCTGTGATGCGATGAACAACAAGTCGGAGTTTATCAGATACAGGGAGTTTGGTTTACCCCGAATTAACTAGAAAAATGATGAAAACTTGAGCGGACGAGAATTGTTGTCGTGTTGGAAGAAAAATCACCACTTTCGTCAGATGTGTAACCCACCTAGCACAAATGAGATGGTACTATTGATGAGTAGTTTGGGAGATTAGATAATTTAGAGGAGACGCAATTACAAAAAATCTGGACTTCGGTTGGATGCGGATCAGCTAGAGAGACAACGTGCCCAAATTTTTCACCAGCCGAACTATGAACCCACGCCGGAAGCTCAGAAATTTCCCATTTAAACCTAGTTACCCACCCGACCAACTCAGTCATATGAAATTCACTAAATGATCATGCGGATTGACTGTCTAGGCAAGAATCTAGATCACTTCGCGTTGGATTCGATGAATGCCACCGATGAGCTTTAACATTGTACAATTGATAAATTTGGGGATGTCGTTTTTGTCGCTGGTTCGGATCCTGCCGAAGTCCAAATTTTTCGCAACTGGGTCACTTCTACATATGAGAGTGCTGTTTTGGTCATAGCACTGTTCAATTTCGACTAATAAGGTTACAACAAGTCTAAAAATCAATCTGACAAAAACGAAATCACATTGAAACTTCAACTTTCAGTTTCAACCACTCTATGGAAAACACGCTAACAACAACTTTTAAGGTGTTATTGACAGGTAGTACAAAAAGTAGGCAAGGGATGTAACGTTTGTTTAAAAAATGTGTTCATAATAAGCAAAGCAAACAGTTTTCTTAATTTTATATAGAGGGCTTCTTCACACCAACACTCACCTGATTCACTTTTGAATAGGAAATTCGTGATCAAATATGGTTAATGTCCAACTAGGAACTTTCCCGAAATAGCTGGAACTTGGAAATAAAAATACCTGGAGGGTGAAGAGCTGAACAAATCGTAGAGACAATTATGAGATAAATGATAATGGGGGAGTTTTCTTTGTCCATAGATGGTTTGAGGTGGTTCTACCCATAAATCGATAGAGAAGTGAACTACATTAGTGTTTCAGTGATTCACATTTACGCGGGATGAAAACAGTTTTCAATTATTTTAATTGGTTTAGTTCTGATCAATGATTATGTGCACGCAGGGTAAGCAGGGAAGAGGAGAGAATCCGTGAAAGTCTGGGATAGAAACTGAGTGGCAATATCTATTTATTGTACGTTTGTTTCCCTTTGATATGCAGCAATATATCCACCCACAGATAATTAACACAAGGACAAGCTAACGGTGCTCTCAGTAGGAGGGTTTTTAGACAAACCAACTTAGTGCGATATGCTTTTGTGATATACCTTGCAATGACAATTCTTGAGTCCGCGGTGGCATTACAGACTGAAAGTAGTCGCGGTGCTTGCAGAAGAATGTGCCAACGAATGACTTTTATCCATATTTGCAATTCAGAAATCACAAGTGATACCAACTCAACTCCTTACTCTTCCTTCGCTTAGTACTCGTTCATCAGGGGAGCGTCAATGTCTCCAAAAGCACCTACATGTACAATCAATCTGCAATCGATGCAATTTTGCATAACACTTTCTTCGTAGAGGGATCTGAAACGTAAGTCGGAAACTGTTTTCACGTTAGGGGGTTAAGAAATGTCGTTCATTCACTGAAAAGCTTTCCTCGCCTGAAGCTGATCAGTACTTTTGAATATTTGAGGAAGAAAGCGCTTACTTGATTTGTGACGTCTATGCCAAAGACGGAGTCATAAATGAAATATTGGCAAACTGGCGAAACCTCAATGGCATGAAATAAAATGACTGTTTTGGGTACACTGACACGAATTTGGCATCTCAAATCAAAACCGGTAATTCGACGTCAGCAACCTGATTAGCATACTATAATGCAGCATAAATTAATTAGAGAGTGATTTCAGGTGGATTCTATCGTGGATTCTGATAAATTCTTAAGCTTGGCTTCCAAGTTCCTTTGAGAACAGTTGACCAGACTAATGTGCGCACTGTAAAACATCAGCAACGTTAGATTGTGTATTATCTCAATGTACCTGTGCACTTTTCAACTGTCCGTGAGGCTAAAATTACACTGGCATCCACCTTATCTCCCTTTGTAATAGAGCAATGTGCCAAAAATGGAATGGGATAGCAAATGTAGCTCTGCAGTTTGCAAATAGGCCAAAATTACCCCTCAGATAAGCTGGATCCCGATATCTGAGATGACTGTTCAGAACGTGACATCCTCATATTGGTGATTTTATCGTCCGCATTAAAGGAATTACTAACTAACTAACAAAAGCTCTTCCCTTCTATCCTAGTGTATGGTTTCGGATATTTTTTTACTGGCCTGTAGTCAACAGAATATAGTGGGTGCGCGAGAAACTAAGTTCTCACGTCACTGGGAGATCTGTCATTTTGTGATCTATGTCTTGTAACACAGCCCAATTCTTTTAATTGAACTGAGATTAGGCTCTTTTACAGGCACCACAGATTGCTCCATTCAGCCTTATGATATTTTAGAACGTTTCTTTCAACTGTGATTCAGGATACAAGATCACTGAACCCTTGGGTTTCAGGTCAGTTACATTAGCGTGGCACCCTTGTTATAAATTGACATCACGATTAATCTTTGCAAACGTTTTGTTGGCGATAGTGGGTGTTAGTTATTGTTCAGTACTTCAGAGAAAGATCGAAATTAGGTGATACAAAACTTCCGAATATATGCAACCTTTGCTGCCTCCACAAATGGTCAAAGAACTAGAAGACACCTTCATGGTTTAACGTCCAGACCTGATGAATATTACAGCCATGTTGTAATCGAAGTAGAATAAATTGAACAGTGTTTGCTTTCTCTAACTCGCTTAATCGCAGTAGTGATGACCACAAAACCATATTAGTGCGACTGTCCTGGAGGAGCAGACCGGGATTAAAACGGATGGCTGATGCAGTTAGACTGGACAAAGATGTACAAACTTAGTTTTGCAGTAGAATGATCTCTTTCCGCCTGTTCTGTTAACAGTGAACGAAAACCGATAGAACTGAGGTATCGTCAGGACAGCAAGAAGACATACATTGCGAGATGCAAGCATTTCGTTTATTCTCATCAGTCGGTTACATAAAACATCCGGTTATATGGGTTAAGCGCGCAACGTCAAAACGGTAGTTAGATTAATCACTCCATTTTTGTTAACAGTAACAACCAATCGCTTTCATAATTCGTTTAGACAACAGAGAAGGAAATTTAGCCTGTTCAATTAATATTACGCCTGCGTTTTTGATCAAAACCTATTGCAGTAGCCATGTGAAAAGTGGAGCAAAATGACAGTGACCGATTCGACAGTGGAAGATGATCAAAAAAGAAGGTTTGGTTAAAAGTTACCATGAGCTGGCCCTACATGCATAAAGGTGACCAAGAGGATTTAATGAATATCGTTACTGACCTGAAATCATCAAGCGCAAGTGCACGAAAGTCTAGGTCGGTGTACGATGCTGGTGGTATGCAAATATATCTAGAGGAATAGTCCGACATATATTTGTTAATTTTAGAAAAGAATCAATTGGGAATTGTACAATGTATCGACTGGATTCGAACCAGTGGAGGAAGCGGGATACCCATATTCTGCAACCCTTCTACTTCCCTAGCTACGCCGCCACACCGAGAACAGGATTCGAAACTTCACCATGGCAGACAATCACCTAGTTTATTTGTTTGGCTCATATAACTTAATAAGAGTTCTGGATAATTGATTTGAAAAGTGACATTTATGTGTGATTAAAGAAGCTTTTTAGTTCAGCTGGTAGAACGCTTGATGCATCTGGACATCTTTTTATTGTCGCTAGTTTCAGTCCTGCTGAAAACCATATTTTTCACAAAACACTTTAACTAACGCACTGGAACAACACATTTGCTCCGACAAGCGAGATTTACGCCACGTGCACAAAATAGTAAGACTGTAGGGCAACGAAGCTGTTGTTGACCTTAGAGGCGGCAAAGGGTTTCTGGCTATTTGTTTTGTAACCAATGGGTTTGAAGTTTTGCTCAACAGATATCCGTGATCAAATTAATGACTTCAATGCATTGTCTACTTAGGAGATTTACCCTGATTAGCCCTGTTCTTGGTCACATCGTGCTTATTCTATGACTTTTAAGCTTTAGTCAGATTAGTTACGAAAAATATTTCTGGATGCCGTTCAAGAATGAATTGAATCCTAGGACAAAGTCTGTTTCTACGTACCTTTGCCAAACACCTTCAGTGCGTGGAAATTGGTGAGATTTTAAGATAGCCAACTGATTTGTATTTTGTTACTCTGGATGTTCTAACAGTCAAAGCATTAAGCACCAGATCACACGGTGCTGTTGTAGGAAGCGTTTCTTCCGTGGACAGTTTTCCATAAATCTGCCGGTGTGTGTGTAGTCAGCCGTTGGCTCAGTAGTGTTGTTGCGTGTCATTCTGCCCTGAATGTCAGTGAACTCATCTGGGACTATAGAAAAGAGTCACGCAGAGGTCGACCGCAAGCAGTTTATATGCAGACTAAAGTTAATGGGGATTATTGCTGTTGAGGGTAGGGAACCTGGTGATAGTGAATTAAGATCCCAACAGTGTTGATCTAACAGGACGCATTAGCATACTCATAAGAATTTTTGTGTGAACATAACGTGGGTTTCAGTGCACAGGAGACAGAGAAAGCGAAGCCGCACACTGTTGAAGAATGCATACGGTATGCTATAGATGTTTGGTTTATTGACAAATGGGGGTCCCTTCTCTTTTGTGTATGCATTAATGAAGGATAGACAATGTTTTATAACTGCAAAAGAATATTCGATCACGCAGATGGATTACACGATGAAAAATTTTCTACTGAATGGGTTTGGTAAAATTGTTGATAGGGCATACAAAAT
The DNA here is from genome assembly GCA_008508345.1 of Paragonimus westermani. Lineage (NCBI taxonomy): Eukaryota > Metazoa > Platyhelminthes > Trematoda > Plagiorchiida > Troglotrematidae > Paragonimus > Paragonimus westermani. The sequence goes on along the minus strand of QNGE01002855.1, from coordinate 51,702 downwards.
TAGACAAAATAGATGGCGTTTAGCTACTAAGGCGTAAACATGTATGCAATCTTCAATGACTTCTCTCAAAGCGTGCTGAGTTTTCACAAAGGAGTGCTGGCCGAACAATCACTCACCTGACGCAAATGGGGCGAATTACAATTGGTTGTTCCTCGGCACCTACCACTTTGCTTAGCGTTGATGGATTTCGGTTATTCATCCGGTGATTGCCTTCTACAGGATTCTATGTGTATCCCTCACTCGTTTACACTAATCAGTGCAATTCCATTGATCCTGAAATTCCGGATGAAGAGAACTGCAGCACTGACTGATTACTCCATCTTATCACGTGATCCGGAGAACCCGTTTGTTCTACCACAGATCAGAAGACATCCAGTTAATTGGTACACCACAGGCATTTGCATTCAAACCTAGCACAGTGTTAAGAAGGTCGTTGGCCATGACCTCTTTCAATATAAAACAAAATGTTGTCTTTTTCATGACAAACTTACACTCACTGCATGGTGAATTTTGTCTTCCAAATTACGTTTAGCTCACTGGATAAGATGTCTAGTCGAGCAAAATTGTGACAGACGTGAAAGTCGTCAAAAAGAATGAGTCGTGTGGCGATCGAAAATGAGAACTAAGAACGGAGATTTTAAAAGACAGTTGTACACTTATTGCTTCTGAGGAGCGCAGGCTGAACGTTGTCAACCGTTTTGACCACAGCCTCGTTCAAATGGTGTTTGTCTTTGCATGGTTTAACGGTAGTGCTCTGTAGTGCTGTCTGTAGATCCTCGTCAATCCAGTCACCTACTGCAGTGGACTATATAGAACAAATTACTTGTATGCGATGCTATGATTGCTCTGCTATTCAGAGACCATGTAATCTAACTAAACTTATTATAACAGTAAATTCGATCAGTATCTTTCGGCAAATAGATTTGTTGTAAGTTAGCCATTTCTGTAACCTCAGTAACGTTATTTGAGTTAACTGGTCTATATTTGTCCATACAATCGAACATAGTTGACCAGTAAATACCTTCTCCAAAGAATCTTGAGTACTCGGTAAATCTGAAAGTATTCCCCAGTCAGATCCCTTTCATTTCGAACCTTAACAGAACATGAGTACTTTACTGTGACTGGGTTTTACTGTTCCATCAGCAATACTGTCTCTGGCAGCTGAGGACAACAGACTGCCCGCCTTGGTTACAGCCGTACCGTTCTCCAAGAACTGCTTCTACTTTCACGGTTTGTGTTTTACGGTTTTCTCATTTCAGGCGCCAAGTGGGATTGATAAGCTGGAACAATTCTTCCAGTACCAAATGTTTCGGATGGAGTTTTATATACATTGTTTCTCTCGAGCGCATTTAGTTGCAGTCCGTCAGTTGCACATAGCAGTAAGATAAACTCAACAGTCACTTACAAGCACGCATGAATGCTGTCAGTGCAATCTGTAGCCGATGAATAACGCTTTTTGTACGCACTGGAGTGATGTCGAAGGCCTGTGATATCGGTGTGCCGGGGGTCCTCTGCCTTTTGCGTTATGCAGTAGGACCGGTTGTCCTAAGTTTATAAGGAGTCACCATGTCAGCAGACGTCGGATAACCGACAAACCGGCTCGATTTGTAGGAGACATTGTTGCTAAGGTTTACATGGTACGCCTAATATTTTTATCAGTCACTTGCCCACCAATCATGAATCACATTCACCTAAGTGACCAAAGGAGGAAATCGATATTTGGCACCATATTATTAATATGCTCTTTTCACAATCTAATGGCCTGGGTGGCAGTCAAAGGTGACTAACAGCACATACTGAATCTTTTTAAATGTGTTCAATAATATCTGACCAGGAAGGTGCTCGTATTCCAGCGGTCTGCTTAAAGCCATTAGTTGGTCACTGTCGATAAGAGGCCAAATCTGGTAGCCTGAAATTACCTACACCGTATGCGATCGACAAACAGTGACCCCTTAATTTTAGACGACCGTCATCACTGTTAAAATTTTAACTCAGCAATATATCCATGTTTGTGAGAAATCCCTATCGAAAAGTTAAACAAATTATATTAGTGAAAATAACATTGTATCCAAGTTCTTCTGGTAGAACCGTGTTGACCACTGTACCATCTTGAGTGGTTAGATATTTCAGTAGTGTTCGATGAAAGGCCAGTGTCTCCTTGATCAACAATATCACCTCACATGAACGCCTACGGTAGCGTAAATCCTGATTGTCAAAATATTATCTAGCACTGATGAATTCTAACGAGACAGGCTACAGTCTAGTACGTCTTTCCGATTAGAACACAGACAGGGATCTATCCGAGTGTGGGTGGTGTTCGACTTATGTCAGGCTAATCCTTCTCTACCTGTTAATAGCTGTCTTTTTAAATTACGGTCAACATATTAGTATGGAGGTTGTTAACCGACGGGCAAACATGTTGAATGGCTAACCTTTGTAGCTCTCAGTGGTTATTTATCTCTTCTACTGAACATCCTTCTTTGGTAACTGCTTCCAAGATGGCGTTTACAGTAAGCAAATCTCCCATTGCGGTCTAAACAAATCGCCTTTAAAAGTCACTTCCTTCGATAATTCTCGGGCCCACAGTCCGATTGTCAGCCGAACTCACAAAGTGCATATGTGAACTTCACTTGCTTGCTAACTGGTTCTTTTGTTGTTCTGGAAAGGTTTCCAATTCAACTACTTATTCATTCATAAATTCGTAACAGGCTCGAACCTGACCAGAATGTTCCCTGACTCCAGTCATTGCTGGCCGCATTATTGATGTGGAATAGCGTACAAGCAAGTAAGAAGCGATGAACCTGGCTTGTTATGAATACGTACATGCCACTGACTGCGGTTTGTATTCAGTCCGCACAGAGTTTAAATCAGTGAGTTAAGTGATCAGGAAAACCCCAGATAGGTAAGGACACCTGCCAAATTATCTCAGCGGAGTAACAAAGAACTTCGTGTTTACACCGTTCTTTGATCACTTCGTTCTCAGTAACGCTTATAACCAAGCAAATCAGCGGTTGGAAGGGCGAAACACTGGGACTGTGCACGTGAGTAGCTCGCAGGAGGCTCCTTTTGTCTCTAACTCGACGGTTAGCGGTTCATCTTCAAAACAGTGCAGCTTTACAGGAGGACAGTCGGGATAGGGCGATATATCGATTAATTTAATTACGGAGAAGCTGAGTTAACGGTTACACTTTATTCTGGTCTGACTACGCTATTCCGTCCCACATTTTTGTTTACTGGACCCCACAGGTCGATGATCTGTCAGTTCGATTTGATGCCAATCTAAAACGCCATGGCAAAACAAACCGCATTTGGTTATAATCATCTGGTACGCTTAATTCATTTGGATGATGTTTGGTGAAGTACGTCGCTTGTGGCCACCTACTCGGAGGCTGAATCAGTTTTCACTCATTGTTTACTCTCGATTGTATAAGCGGATATATGGCTGTGGACTAGTCGTGTTGCATCACATTCCAACCACTACAGTCAGTGTGCCCGGATTCGTTTTGCAGGTTGCTCTGGTGTTTGATCAATGTAACCTACACCAAAGAAACCACTAAAAGTGTGACTACTCGTAGCCAAACTCCGAAATCACATAATGTCTCTGTCACAAACCAAAAGTGCGTGAACTGTCACTCAACCACAGATTTCCGATGTCACCTAGGTCCAAATGACTATTAGACCAAATCAGTTTGTTAACCATGTTGCGGAGTCGTGATCTTTGAAAGAGATAAAATTTAGAAGGTGTATTACTGAGCCCCAAAACTTGCTACATCATTCAGTTGTTTATTCACACGACAGACATCAGTGGTTGTGATTTCTTCCGGTAATTCCTCACAAATTCATCCGTGTTCATTTTTACTCATGACTGTACAGCTGGCTAGAACTGAGTACCAAATATTTAGACAAATTTGAATTACGAACGAAAGTAAATCACCAAGAGGAACAACATTTCAAAAAGTGACCAACTCTCAACTGACTGCACCGCGAGCTCATAACTTCTGTAGTTGGCCAACAGTTAATCGCTCACCGTGTTGAACCAGTCCGTTTGTTTATCTTGTTATATAATAACGCGGACTTCACCTTATTGGTTACGAGTGAGGTTGGGCCAATCAGAAATACTGGCCGGTCCTGTAAGCTCGAAAGTAGCTAACGCAGACTGTTAGTTTTTACCGAATGGGTCAAACGATTTCCATAGTCTGAATCGTTCTCTTCTCATCCGGAGTTCTACTGCCTTTGGAAAGGTTATCTTTAGTCGTTGACTAACATGTTGATATACAACCAGGAGAATTACGTTGAATGTAAGTGTTCCAAATGTTGTTCACTGTGTTGATGAAGACTGACTTAGAACAAAGTTTTATCTGAATACTGATATTTATCAGGAGAACACAGATTTATGCGGTTAGAATAAACTGGGAGTCGGTATTTATTATCTACAGCTAACTCATTGGTTGATCCTGAATACCTGCCTCCTTTTGGCTGGATTGTATCAATGGCCAGCCTCAATAATATTCGTGTTAGTCTTCAAGTCGGTTTTAGCCGCTTTTCACGAAATCGGTAGTCTGATTCAAAAGACATATAATGGTATTCTGACAAGGTGTTGACTATTACTCGTAGACTAAACGAACTTACCTTGTTCACATGCCTTGTGATGACTCTGTGGCTTGATTATTTGAATAATTCTTGAACTCACTCTTTCTTTCTGACTCCATTTCCATTTATGTATACATGTTTTAATAATATATTACCAGCAAGTCCAGCGGAGGTACCGGGGTCCGAAGATGTTCCTATCACAGTGGTCAGACTGAAAAACATTGAAAACATATTTGGAAGAATAGGCTGTAGTTGTCTCACTAGTCACAGTACACAAGACCAATAAAGAGCTAGCTGTCACAGATCTGGTGGTGACTTGTGAAAATTGTTCCATCTGTGTCATTTTTGTTGCCTCGACAGATAACATAATTGTTATTCTGTGTTCAGAGCTACAGATTGAATAAAACCTATTGCAATGTTAAGCCACAGACAACCAGGTTCCGGTTAACATAGCTAACTGTTCTCGTGCACCTGTGTCTTTCGGCCTGGGTAGATAAATTTCCGGGATTCGAAAAACTGAGTACTACTGTATGCGAGCATGACTTGAGCGTGATTACCTTAAGTGACCTTCGGTTGTCTCCCAACAGTGTTCTGAAAGCCAATGATTTAACTCGGACCGACTAACCAGTATGTTCTGTTTGCTAGCACCCCTTCTTCTTTGGGCAACTATCCAAGTTTGTCGTTCTTATTTGGTGAAGGGCATTTCCCCTACTGAAGAGGTGTAACACACAACCCCAGGAAGGGTTGCAACAGTGGACTTTTTATCCTACTGAGCGAGATTGCGCAAACTAGGGGTGGTTCTCAGTATGTCACCAAAATATAAGTGCATACCCAATTTTAGTACGTAAGATCCTCCATCAAACACGAAATCCCTCAAGAAGAATAACTGTGCCTATCAAAAACAAACATTTCCAAGGTAGCGCCTTAAAGCAACATCATAAGGTAAACCGTTCGACTTGCAAACATCAGCCTCTTTTGGTGCCCGGGTCTGCCCAGTCTGGTGTAACGTACTCGGGTTTGTCATAACTGCGTCACCGGTAATTAAATTCAAGCGCCGGAATGACCAGTAGAAGACACCAAACCTAGTATTCAGGTAATTGGATAATCACAATCACTGCACGTGATTAGAATACTCTGGACCTCTTATGGTTGATGTTAGCCAGCTGTATTCTGCTCTATGTTACAGTGTGATTGTTTCGTGCTTGATAACAAGTGGTTGTGTCTCTATTTCGCCCATTATCCTCTGTTTTTTCCTCGCTGTCTTTCTATCGCTGACTACCTAAAACTATAAATCTTCCGATTGGTCTCTTTCTCTGAGTCGACGAACACACTCGGGTTTGCACATGCGTTCTCGACTCCCCTAATCTGCAAATTCCCAATGAGTCCTACAAATCGTACCTGTATCCTTTCGACGGGACCTATGATTTATATTTGTTCTCAAATTCGTTGTTTCCTTTATAGCTGTGCGAAACTCCAGTTGCCTTGGTTAGCCCATCTATGTTGAAGATGTGTTAGATATTTCCCATATTGTTGACCTTGATAACCTTGGATATCAATGAAGTGTCATTTTTTGGAAATCTTAGATAGGATACGTGTAAAACTTACTTGAATTTATGTTTGCTTTCTTTTACTCTCAGTTTGCGTTTCTGCTTCTCCTTCCTCTTTTGTTTCCTATCATCTTACCAGCTCAATGAGGGCTTCAAGGCTACCCGGTTGAAGTCATGTTTGTTATCGTTAACATGAGTTGTATTGGATCTTTAAAACAGTGAATACCAGCCAGCTGCAATTCTGTTGAAATGGTAGGTTATCAGTCAAATTTACAAGAATGGTAAACCGACTACCAAGTAGTCACTCATAGACTAAGGGAGTATGTAACACTATTTTGAGGAACACGCTTCAAGACAATTATAACCGTGTACTTCTCATTTTGATAACACATCCAATGAATCATTTCTAAGACGTTCAGACTTTGTTGATAGCACACAATTGCAGTTAAGCAATGTACTGCTTCGTCTTTGATGGTATAGGAAGCTAGTTTATGGGATCATTCCCATCCACCTCATGTTTCTCATCGGGACGTTAATCTTGATTTGTCACGTAGGAATAACGGCCCGAGTTATACAAATATAAAAGAGACGAATCGACCGCTTCTTACAAAACAGCTACACACAAACGAATAGAGTAGAGACCATGTACTGTTCGTACTGTTGGGAAGATTAGATGTTTAAAACATAGCGGAGTAATGGAAGTGACAGGTTTAGCACAAACCAATAAGGTGAACAATGACGGTCACAAACAACTCAGGATGTCTGCAAAATTTAGACAAAAAATTTAGGTGCAAAATTCGGATCATGTGAAAGCTGCGGAAGTAGTCTTTCCAAGGATTTAACCTTCCTGAAACGTAACTCCGCAGGAGACTTCGCTGTACGGGGTCGCCTTGAACCAAGTTCATAATTTATATACGTATTTAGGAAGAAATGCTGTAGCTCAGGTGGACTAGAGTCGTTGTTTACCTGAATCGGCTAGTTGGTGCGCCCAATAGTTGCTGAAAGAATCCGTATGGGACGGTGTGAATCGTTTGTAATAAGTTTTTCAATCAGCTTAGAGATGTGATGCATACTGAAGATAATGCCAACGGCACACGGAAGCAGAGTATTCCAAAATAAACACGTCGACTGCAGTAGGACACAAGAAATCAGGTTTCAACTCTGCTACCTGTGTCGCCTAAGTTACCGTCTATGAATAAGAAATGTTTATTTATTAGCCCCCTTTCAAGAGAACCTCGTCACCGAAGTTATCCGAAGAAAGTGCAGAATGTCGGTCAAAACAACTTAACTCTCAGGCCAAATGCGCGTAGGTTTTCTATCAACACCTGTTGTCATGTCAAGCATCTAAGAGGAACCTCTATGCTCTAAAGCCAGCTTTTGTATGTATCCATTTGTTCGCTGCTGTCATGCAGCATACATTGGTCTTACTACAAAACGACTCTTTGGTAGATGACGTGGCTACGATCTAGTGAGGTTGAATGGTGGTGTGATTAAAACGGTTGCAAGCCCGACTGTTGCTTACTTGGCTGATTCTACTCATTCTGTGAATAATAAAGATACCCTTCGTCTACTGAGTGTTAAGATACCGATCTAAAATAATGAAATTCCGAATGTCGATCGTTGCCAAGGCCATTTGCGTCCGATTCCTCAACCTTGACCTCTGTGCTCAGACGAACTTCGTGGGTACACCTGACCTCCACCGGTCTGTAATCAATCAAATCACAGTATGGAACAGTGATTGTATATTTGTTAGCAAACACGCTATCGGTAATCTCTGTTGGTCTATTTCCTTACTCATACTGGTTTCTGTTTTCATAGTTATTGTGTCATGATTAGCCTGACAATCAGGCACAGAAAACAAGTCTTGTGCTTTATTTGTTGTTCGCATACTATCACACTACCTTACAGTATTCCCAGCTCTGAGAGACGACCGATAGGTTATACAGGATTTTGACAAAGTTACAATCGTGGTTTAATCCAGCGATACTACCGAAATTATTTGAAGTCGACGTCAGCATCACTCTTTTTCGCGCCTACGAATTAATGAACTTGCGTGGACAACCAAACCTACTACGTACAAATTCATGGTGCCCCGTGACTCACGAAATTGAACGCTATGACAAGATTCATAAGAGACGTTTACAATGAGTAGTTGATTTCCTAATATTTGCGTGGTCCGTACTGTTTCTGACCCACAGTCGACACTACGTCTTGGGAACTTTGGTCACAAAGCTTTAACCTTAAGTCACTGAAACAGATTTATTTCCGGACCTTTTTCAGCCTTATTACCATGCTTCACCTGCCCTTTTCTCTTTAAACAACAAAATGAAAATGAAGTGAATACATCTGTTTTACGCTGGTAAAGACGCTCTCTACAATCGCTGATGTGGACGGGCGCTCCGGGTATGAGCGAAATCTACAGCCAAACTAGATGTAGCACGGCTATTTAAGTATGGGTCGATAAAACAATCACCCCAACCCAATAGAGGACTAGTGATAAGCGAATCCCCATATCGCCTTCGGTCTTATATGGTCATCACACGTATCACTGGACTTCCCCTCACTTGTCTAAATTACCCTCCCCTTTCATTTTCGGATGTCATCGTTTGTGAGCATTGTACCGATTTCCACAGCTTGATTACCAACTAACGTAAAGTGGACAACACGATAACCATGCTGACGAAGTTACGGTTGTCAAGTAGGCCAGTAGACAAGGTCGTGTTTTACTGCTGACTATGGTCCCTGAATTTAAGGGTTAGGTAAGGATGGCTGGCAATCTCAGAAAAACTGCACAATCTTGAATTCACTGCCATTCTTTCACTGCCTTACGACAAACATTTTCGAGCCATCGGCATTGGTTAAAAACTGTCGTCGTTTTTATCCTGTTCAGGACTTTTGGACAGATTCATACAGCTACGTTAACAGTGGAAATATGGGTTGGACTGGTTGAAGACATGCACTGGCCTTCGTGCAGGGTGAACCTGGTTGTCCTAGTTAGTGCATTCAACAGGGTGTGCGTGAGACAGTGCGGCTACTGGACCGTATGCTAACAAGCCCTCTGCACCTATTCCAATACAGACATCTCATATAACAATCAGTGGCACAACGCACAGTCAAAGCCTGCCTACAGACTCAGAGCTCTATGTGCTCGCACACTAAGTGCCCACGCGCCAGCGGACATATGCAACTTGTGACATAGGGAACGTCACACTTCACCAGGCATTACTGAGCTGAGTGCCTACGAATACGTGGTCATGGTCCGGAATGAGTCAATGCTTGGGGACCAACACAAGCCCCTAGAAGACCCTGTGAGTATGAAACAGTGACGCAACAGCTGAAAACATACGTCGCGTACAACCTCCACAATACATCTACTGACCACTTTCGTGAATCATTTTTACAGTAAAAAAAATACTTACTCTCTGTATTTTTCATTATCCACTGTTGAATAGAATCCAATCAATAGGAGGTTGCCTCTTCACATCCAGATTCTCACTTGTGCTTTGCGTTTGCCAATCATCTGAAACAGTTGAATCACTGAGATTGAAAGGCATAAGCAAAGATCTTTCTTCTTCCTGTCCAATTCCTCAAAAGTAAGAGCCAGTGTTTCTCGTTAACACCTCCGTTGATTCATAGAAGTAAATCGTGACGAAAAATAGGTTTCGTTTATCCATCCTCGGATCACTTCTATCACACGGGTTCCACGAAGTTGTAACAGTATATAAGCAAAAAAGAGGGAATATCAGGTGAGACCCAACTGTGAAAAGTCAGGGCTTCGGCTGGATTCGAACCAGCGACAGACACAGCATGCCTCAACGCGGCAAGCGCTCTACCAGCTGAGCTACGAATCCAAATGTGAAAATTCCGAGCTCCCAGTGTGGCGCCGTAGCTCAGCTGGTAGAGCGCTTGCCGCGTTGAGGCATGCTGTGTCTGTCGCTGGTTCGAATCCAGCCGAAGCCCTGACTTTTCACGGTTGGGTCTCATCTAAATTCATGAATCTACCACACTACTTATTAGTAATAGAAAGTGAATAATAATATATCGTTGGATGTTGTACAGCATTACAGTCAAAATTATGAGTTGAACTCCCAAATGGTGAGTCGCCAGGAGTAATGAGTAGTGTGGAATCACACAGTTCACTAAGACACAGAGGTATAATTTGAAAGCTGGGGGCGGACTTGCAAGGTATTTATGTGCCCTTTGACAATAGCCACTATAAAGCGTTTTGTAGTAAGTGAACTGAAATGTCTACTTGAATGACAGTCGATCAGTCAATGGCCACTCTGGGTGGTCAAACGGCACTTTCCGGCTGACACACGAAGTTAGTCGAGGTAAACTCGGGGGCCAGTGTCAGACAGATCGGCAACGACTGCGCTGTCTGATAATTTGACTAACTCAGCTCCAAATCAAGTCACTTGATGCCGTTTGATCCGTGTGACCCAGAAATTTGCTGCAGAACAACAAAATCTTAACCATAATTCTGTGAAGTGAAAACCTGTTGGACTCTAGATCATTCACTATCATTATTGATGACTCGCCATTTAAGGAGGTTTTCATGTTGCTTTCACATAACTCAGTGATATCACGTCGAACCGTTTTGCATTCTGAATTCTGTGAAGCTGTAGAGTTGTATTACTCTCATGACGAGGCACCGAAACCGAGACAGGTTTCAGTGACTTTACTGATCCAAGCGAAACGTAGAAACATAGAGCCAGTTAAAACACTACTCTCGTGGCGTTGTTGAATCTAATTAGTGCATAATTACACGCTGACAGCTTGACAAGATCATGAACTTCTTTGGAGAGTTAAGCAAAGGCACTTCCAACAATAGGTGTCGCTGGTTTTTGTAGGCCACTGCGCAGGGTGAAGCATGCCTGTCGAATCATAACGTTACACGCACGATTAATGGATACTGGCTTTTCATGGGGTCAGGCACCTCGGAATGTAAGTTCAATCACTCGATGTCCTTAAACTCACGATATTCGGAAACAAGTGCTTTAGAATGCTGTGTTTGTGATTCAGGTAACATGCAAGTGTTTTCATATCGTTTGGTCTACTGGGGCGCGGTTGATGAGTTTAGCAGTTAGCAACAGAAATTGCTCATATCTATCTGGAACCCTAACAGGCATTTAACGTACTCAACAAGCCCATTGCAAAAAGGGTATTGGATTTAATTTTCCGCTGTCGAGCAGAATGATTCAGCAATGTGTATTTACTTAGGGATAACGGGTTCAGTTCACTTAAACGATCTTGTGAATTGAGGACGTTGTCCATTGGCGGGTTGCCCCACACCATCACATGCAAACACCAAGCTACAGTACCTGGACAATTTCTGAATACAGCCGCGTAAAATATCTGTTGAAACTTGCGGTTATAATGCCAGTGCTTTGTAGTTAGCTCACTTTATCTAGTGTTCTCGATGATCTGTGAGACATGTACGATATTACTGTCCATGTTAGATCACAATGTTATTGCAAAATAACTCGAACTTTCAGTTCCGACCGATAACTCAATCCAATCTTACACCACCCTATATGAAGTCGTACTTGTCGGAAGCCGAATGATCGGAATCACTTGACCACCTATGTGTCTCCTCTTGTAATCACAGGGAGCGTATCTGAAACGCTGAGAATTCCCGATCCATGTTAAACATCGACTCATGCAGACATTCTCGTTATTGTGCATAAACAAACCTCAAATACCAAAGCCTACGTTTCGTCCTACATTCCACAGTGGTATAAATCGCATTTCATCACCTCTCCTGCCCAAAAGCGACAACCCATGTATCAGTAACATTCACGTTTTCGTCTCAAAATCCGAGTGTCTCAAATTAGTCGGGTGTGGACATGCGCAACATGACCTTACAATATCAGTACTGGCCAATCAACGCGTTTTTCGGTGTCCCCGTTACGTCATCGGGTCGGCAGTCACAAGTGGGTCGATTTATCAGACTACCGTTGGGGTAGTTGGCCATGTTGTCGCGTTCATTACGGCATTCCTAACGTGATACAATCTTGTCCAACTATGACGTTTCTGAATAAGTTGAGCCAACGGTTTCGTCCTAGGACTAAAGAATATCATATTGAACATACCACGACTGGAAGTGCATCTGTCGATCGCTCCATTCCATCCGACCAGGCACACCCAGCGATTGAAGTTGTTGAATCACACCAAATCACGTGAGTTGAGTCATAGTTCGAAATATGTTACCATTGCTTCACCAAGTGGATTAAAAGATGTAAAAGCTTAGCCTACTGATCAATTTGAATGAACTGAACGGATGTAAGAGTATTAAGCGATAACGTCCTTGTGCATATATGCACACGGTTTCTGTGTGCGGTATTTTGTGGCTGATCCAACTGATTGCAACAGGACTAGACTGGCACATTTGTTAGACGGATTGTTCACAGATGACTTGGATTTCTGGATGCATTTCTGCACAGTGATAAAAAACAACGCTGGGGTATAAACCAACACCACTTCGCAACTGAAGCGCATTTCATCTGCGTCATTGTCCGCTTGTCACCTTCTGTTTACCAAACATATCCCACCGCGACATTCATGGAGGTTTGTGTGGCTGTTGCATGAGCACTGAGGAGTTTGTGTTCAATGTTATGTGTACTGAGAAACTGGTCTGGTAGTTCGCCTCTAGTGTGACAATGACGAATGGCTGAAGAATGACTCAGTGTATCTGCAAATTCGCCTCTAATTAATGTTTATACAGTACGAAACCTCTTGACTTGCAATGTGCACACAACGGGCTGTGCGCTTTACATGGTCAACTGCCTTATTAGAGATAGGTTTTCTCGAACCCTCTAACTTTAAGGAATGTATTCCAAAACTTATTTGTCAAAAATCGTTTGGTATAATGTTCATGACCACATGTAGCCAGCTATCCTAACAGACTGAACCAATCTGAAGTCACCCACCGTGAACCTGCCAGAGTAGTTGCGAACGGAAGGGTTGAATTCCATTATTTTTCGCAAAACAATTGTACTGTGCAGAAAGGCCACACTAAGTGTATAAAACCAGAATGAGATAAGTATTTCTGGAATAGGCTATTTGAAACTTTCTTGCAAATTTTTACGATGCAAACAACTAGTCAATGATTTCGATCATTCCCAGAGGAACAGTCGGTACGGCCTTCACATTAAGATAAATTGCTCGTTTTGAAGAAGCTATTGCATACTTTCCTAGCATATGCGTCGCAGTGTTCGTTGCCGCCTGGCCTACACCTTCACTTGTTGGATAATTTCATGAGTGTATTCATTACTAGACTTGCGGGCGGCCGGTTACAACGTTCAGTTTACTGCAAAGCGAAGTGGGGTGCTCACTGTCTTCAGTTTTCCAGTTTTACCCTTCGTGCATACAAACGGGGTTTGGTTTAGACACTGTTTTATAGATCCAAATACGTTTGCGCCTCTGACAAACTGGATATAGAGCAGGAGTTGCTAAGACAAACCTTACTAGGAAGCGGACACCCCGATAAACTCAGTGAGGCACATAATACAGTGAAAAAGGCTGTTGTTCTATCATTGTCATTCAAATGTGATCATCTGACCAACGACATAAAGCATGAACTAAAGTTTGCTCTGACTCGAGCGTATGTGATTGTGCAGTTGTGCTTAGTTCAAACCACCACAGGACCGGTTCTCCACAGTCGTGAAAGTAGTTTGTCAATCTCTTCTCTTGTCCATTTTGTGTACAATTTCATCTTCAGTTGCACTGACTTTTGCAAAGGTGGGACAGATCGACAACTATCACAGCGAGTCGCCGAACACATCTCGGAATGATTAAGTTAACTGATGACTCACCAGCCTCAACCTGGTGAACTGCTTGTTTGAAATCCAACGTCATCGTCTTCTAAAAACGTCGTGACAATAGGTCACCAAGTTGACCCATTAAACTCATACAAGGCCATGTTACGCGATCGAAACCTAAAGTCACTGGCTTTCTGTGAAGCGATACTTATGTGAACTTACCAGCCGATGTTATGTGCACAAAGGCGGTTGAAACAACCCAGCGGGTTGCCTAATGGTGATTACATAATACCTAGTGTGCTTGTAGGGGTGTCTAATCACTGTTTCTCCTTACGCGTATAATGTGTGTAACCAGTATGTTTTACTTTTGCGACTGATGACAGAAAGCAAAATGTTAACTTACGGCGATATGTCTTTTTCTTGTCAGGATTCCCAGAAGTATATAGGCACGGTTGTACCGGTGACTGCATGGTTGGTATTTGGACGTTGTTATCACTTGGCCTACAATTTCGGTTTCCTCAAAAGCGCATCTTTTTCCACATCTACGCAAGGGGCCCTCTGCCCTTGTACACTTGAATTACGTGTTGTTTACTATCTTGAACAGTTCACGGTAGGCATGGCTGAATCAGTTCATTTAGACTCTTGAGCTGTATCCTATTTTAAAATAGTTATCTGAACGCGCTTAATGATGTCCTGTCTAGTTCAATATTCGAGCCCGTGGGACAGTAATGAGACGAATGCAAATTGGGCCATCATAATGATGAGCGCCCACGCACTTCGGATGAACAGATTTCTCTTCACGTTAACAGGTGCGTACTAACAAATGACGGTCTCTTTTTAAACTGGTCGTTATCACGACTACGTTTCGCTGACGAACGAGTTTTCTTATACACAGTGAAGTCAGCCGAGTAGTAGCCTAGACAGGGGCAGTCGTGACCATCGGTGCTAGAGCAGACAACCTCGTAATTGGTAGCCAGTCTCCGGTGTCAATGTTAACGCAAAAGTACTAGTCAAACCAAACCATTGCAACCAATTTGATAATCCAGAAAGTTTTGTGTACCACATTAGACTGACACCGATTACCCCTTTTTGTTAGGTAAGTATGGGAAACTTCGGGTGTATTTACAGCAGAGGCTGATAGAGATTAGTAAATACGGATGACGGAATAGACAGACCCACATGGTACATATAGTACAATCTTTCCCGTACGCGAACAGCAAGTTTATATTTCTCCCAGTCAACTGCCTCCGGTTATTCGAGGATCAGTTGAATTCTGCTTGGTTAAAATTCTGAAATTGTTATCCCAGGCTCGTGCGAGGTCAGCAGACCGGTCCTGACGTGCAGTTGGTGACTTCAGGTCCATGTTGCGTGTCACGATGATGGAGACGTTCTCCTTGACTTGATTACTTAACCGTTTACCCAACGATAACAAGTGATCCTGGTTTCGTAAACAGTCTCCGATGGTGTAATACTCGATTTATTTGAGCTCTAGTGTTGGTGAACAGCGTGACCGGTCCGGGTATGGAGCTGGCTTGTACCGTACTTTTAACATAGTGGTTGACCTAATCACCTTTGTGAGGTCATCGTAGAGGAGTGTTCACTGCGGGAGCGCCGTGTGGGTTTTGTCACATAAACTAAGTTTTGTTTGCCAAATATTTCAACAAATTCGATTTTCACGTGACATCCCTGGCATGGATCGTCTCAGTGCGTTTTGCGTACAGGGAGTTGGGCAGTGCGTTCCGTCAGTAGCCCCGCCCAGAACACTTAATTGGCGGAATGTTTAGTCTTTCACAATCACGAAGGAAGCTATGGGTAGTAGGAAATTGCAGTAGTCACCCTGCCAAACACGTGGAATAATAACCGCTTGGAGA
This sequence comes from Paragonimus westermani, assembly GCA_008508345.1. Lineage (NCBI taxonomy): Eukaryota > Metazoa > Platyhelminthes > Trematoda > Plagiorchiida > Troglotrematidae > Paragonimus > Paragonimus westermani. The sequence goes on along the minus strand of QNGE01002855.1, from coordinate 35,934 downwards.
AACACTACTTTGAGTAGAGTTCAGTAAAACCAAACGTCTCTTTCGGAGATCGAAGCACTGTCATCACAATGTTAGTTACATATTTTTAGATTGGAGGTCGGCAATCGAATGGAATGTACCTACGGCCAGTGTTCAGTTCATAAATCCAAGACTACTTGTTAGCAGCCAATATTTCGGTTTATTAGCAAAATTTCCTTACTAACGTAGGAGCTTCGTCAAATCAAATGAACCGTCTCCAGCTACAAGCAGATGTGAGTAACCAGAGGAGTAGAAAGGTAGATGATCATGGTTTCGAATGACCGATTACAGTTGCTCGAGCGCACACTAAAAATTAAACAAGTGAAATCATTACAATCAGTCGTGCGAGTTACCAGCGAATTGACTGACTCTTAGGAAGATCGAATTAAAAATCATGCTGCAGATTCTCCGAAAGTACCACTTCATCCAGCCGTTCGAAGAAAACAGACTGATCGATCCAAGTCTGGCTGCCATAAGCAACAGAATTCGACACCGTCACTTCTAGTTAGAAAGCGTCTGGTAATTGTTAGAGCTATTGTGTGGTTTCAAATCCTTGCTCAACTGTCCGGACGTCTTTCAGGTCACTTTCTTGGCATGTGTCTATCATCTGTCTGTTGCTGAACCCCTGCCTAATACTCATTACTTCACTTGATTTCTGGGAGCTCCCCTTAATTTCATCCGGTCGTCGTTCATTATAGTTTTGAGCTCTCTGGCAGTTTGTCTAATGGTAATTGCCAGACGCTCCTTGAATTTTATTCGATGTACCCCGTCACTAGTTATGCCAAAATCAAGGAATTCGTAAAATTTGTCAGCTTTTCATGGTCATTCTTAGTCATAAAGCAGCCTTGATGTCCAGTTTGCTCAAAACCTTCGAGATGCTCTCGGATGCCCTCTCCTTGAGTGGAATAACAGCACTGTTTCTTTGTACACTCCTCTGACGCCTTCTTTGTTGGACTTGGTACTGTTTTTAATATTCTTTCAAGAAACTGCCTACTGTTCAGTCTTAACTCTGAATAGAGATGCGAGTGATCGGAAAACGACACTGAAAATGTGACAGCTTAGCTAAAATGAATTCAGCATTAACCTCTTTCTACGTGAAATTTATTCTCCTGTTAGTTCAGTTGTTCCATTCTGGCCTGCTTTGTATATCGCCAACAGTGTAGCCAGTCCATCTGATCTGACAAAACTTCTTATTCGGATTGAAACCCTTAAAATAGTCAGAACTGCTGATTGCCTATGAGTTGTTCTGAGACTGGATGTGCTAATTTCTGTCCCTGATGATGCAGTTGTTTCCAGTAAATGCTAATTTGCTGCACCGGTGTATTTGATATTGTATCAGTTTTCCTCCGACAAAATTCGTGCCAAGTTAATTTACGAAGTCGCCGGAAGCACTTTCTGTTCAAGCCTCACAAATTCAATGAAATTCACTGTTTCAACTGTTTTCAACTGCACCGCTTCGATTATCCGGGGACATGGAGTTTCGCCTCACTGTTGTCTCATGTGAGATCGTTGACAGTGTGGTCAACATACCCGGTATGCAGTTTGTAACCAGGACAGTAAGCACAGTGCTGCCTGTGCCAACCGGACTTGAAAAATACATTTCTTGCTCTGGCCTTGCTGTAATCAGGTGCACCAGCTTGTCACTGTCGGTCACCTAATGGAGTTCTGTTAAATGCACTTGTCGATTTTCAAACGGGACTACATGTCTCACAACTCTGAATAGACACAGATCACACCATCAGCAGACTACGAGGTCTAGAAGCAGCGAAATTAGCATGAATTTACTATTATGGGGTAGTGTGACGTTCTCATCTCACCATCATCACCATCGTCAGCCTTAAACCTGACCAGAAGGTATTGTGAGTCAGACTGCCGCTCAACTCAAACGTGACGTGGACTAACGAAACGCTGCTGAAAAGGCTGCAGAATAGTAATGTTAATAGAACACCAGACGGAAGAACTAGAAATGGTGTGGATGCGGGTACGTCATTGGTTGTGACAAACCGCCATCTCCGATTGTGTATACACTCAACGGTGTGACTGATCACAAGGACCCGAACCATCAATCCACGTTGCTCAACAGAACACTACCGGTCTTCATATCTCGTAGTCACGTAGTCTCGTAGTCACACGGTTTCACCTATTTGTTGATCTCAGTTTACAAGGCCCGGCGCTGCAAACGCTCAGCTGGCATGCGGAGCACGTGACTCAATCATAGCAGGTTGTGCAGCGCGATTAGTTGACCAATTGATCGCACATTTTCAGCGTTGTGGAATATGCGTCGACAAACGGCTGTATTGCTCACGCGGTCAGTTCACTTGATGTGAGCTGATTTGGAATACACTGACGGTCAAACACAGTAAGTTCGCCCATACCTTCGCTGCAAGTAGGCCGTTTCCAAACAGTGGAAGGAAACAGAACGTGCACCCTTCCCCTCAGCAACAACCGAACGTATTTTCGACGCCACGCATGACACAGGTTGGCAAAAGCAACTCGTGCCTTTGTTATCCTCGCTGGTATCTCATCAGCACCATTATAACCTGACGAGATGGTGTTACCAAAGTATATGAAAGTGCCGGAAGTCTCAGCTAGAGTGACTGTGATATATAAGACGGGAGTAAGGGTGCCCTGGTCTTGAAACAGCCGTTTTGATCTATTTATATCGAATCAGCGTACTGTTAGTGGTTTTAAATGTACATCCACTGTCAGCATTCTCTTATGTTCATAACACCAGAAGCTACCCATTACCTGTGATATGGTTACATCCCATCAGCGCGGTGGATTTGATTGCCTTCTACATTAGAATAGCTAGCCAAAGCTTCCGGTCTCCGTTGGCCAGTATGTTAGGCCAAACGGAATTGTGTTGGGTGAGGTGCGGTGGAGACTAAGTAAGTGAGTGACATTTAGAAAAGAGGGCGTAACTAATCGCACGAGGAAGTGACAATCAGCAACATTGTGAACCAGTTTATTACACTTACTACGGATGGGTAAATATATCTCCATTTTGCGTATGCTTTAGTGTTCTGACCCAATATCGTCCAACACGTCTTTTTACATCCAATCCACGCTGGCTAAATGTCGCCAAGTGTCCTTGTCTAGGTTCACTCAAACGTGTGCACTATTGGTAAAAATTACCAAATTCTGAACTCAGTGCTAGTGCACCTCATTCAGGAACACTGGACGGAAAGGTTTATATGAATGCAGCTTTCCGTTCATTTCAACCGAAATCACTAATCAAAATTTATCTAACGGTTGCGACTATCCAGAAACTGCTGAGGGTAATCGTTTAGCAATAAAGTCTTACTATGAAAATGTCTGTTGGGCCAATAGTAGAAGCTGGTCATCTTGGTTATATTAGTTGTGTTCTGGTAAGATCGCTTTGTCTAAGTAGCTGACACAAAAGTAGAAAACGGACCATTTCAAGTAGCTTTAAGAATGAGGAGATCAGTTTGAAACTTTATACTGCAGGTTTTGTAAGTGATTGTAGATTTGTGACCTTTGACTGAATCATGGATATTTTAACAGGTCTGCTTCGACCGCAAACGGGAGTTGCACTCATGCTAGAGCTCACTTGATGAATGTAATAATGTGTATAGGGCAGCTAGGAATAAAAACGTGTGTTGTAGTTCACAATGCATTAACGGATATTGCTGACACATGTATTGACGGACACTGTCGAAATCCCTTGCGGTGTTCTGTTGATTTATGGTCTGTCATCCATAACATCGGCCTACCTATTCGACTGTTTCCAGTAAGCTGCTAGGTCTTCTGATTTAATTCTGTCGACCACGTGTTACGTCATGGGTGGAGCATGTAAACCAATGAGCATGTTATCCACACAATATCAGCCGGATGGATAGTAGATTCAACCTTGCATGGGTTGACATTTTGTAGGAGCATTTTGCTCTAAAAATGAATTCAACGGAATACGCGACTGCCAGCTTGCGACAAGATTTTGTGTCTGTAGGGACCGTCCAGGAGATCATTCCTGGTGTAAAACCGCAATAATTAACAAGATATTTTAACAAGTTTAATTATCACACTTGATCGCGATCATCGCTTTTAGTTGAGCCTTCAGCCTAGCGCACTTCGACAAGGAACACTGGATCGAGTTTCGCTTTTCTTTTAGCTAACAAACGGTGCACACCCTCGTCCAGATAGGACTTTGCACTCCGAACTGTAAATTACTTACAGACACCAGATTTCACATCACCCCAGTTTTTTAATCAGAATATTCTCACACCTTGTGTTTAATCTGTGAATTCTTCCGTTTTTACGTGGTAGTCTATAGGGATTCGTCAGCCTAGCTTAGAGTGGGAACGCACGTCAGCAATTCCAAAGCCTGAAATTTTCGGTGAATTGCCTCTAGTTTTTGGTTGTATGTGATCCGTGTAATTGAATAGAACAATGCACATTTTTCGTGAAAAATGGTCAAGTGTTATCACCCTTTGTGATGAATCATGTAGGCCGAGTTGGTCACTGCTTTTACAACTGTGCATAGCACTCGAACCACACTGTCCAATCAGGAGTGAGGTGACTGATCTTGCTGGTTCGTGTGAAAGTGGACTAACTGGGGAATGAATGGTATTGAGCAAAGGTGATCAGATCTGAGAATCGTACGTGAAATGAGTTGCGTGTTTTGACTTTGCAGTTTACTTGTCTAGTTTGAATCCGCTAGCCGAAACTAACTGACCCTGATCATTTGTCACATGTACCATCACTCCGTATGCACGTTTAATCTGAGCCAACGGGGCACTGGGAGCCAACCGGTGTACGTGTTCTATTAAAGAGAGTTAACTACGTAATGTCATCATCATCATCATCATAGACAGCAATACATTAGTGGTTCACATTATTGTCTAACTGCCACACAACCATGAAGAAAAAGCAAACCCTATATAGGAAGAGAGAAGTAAAAAGAAGGGGATGGGAAGGGACCTATCTACTTAAAATTACTACGTCTATATTCAAACATTCAACATCGAGGTGTCTACACCTTGCAAGCCAACAACCGAGCTGCAAGTGAGAGTAAGGCGTCATCAGCGAGACAGCTTTCTTACGGCTTTCACTGCTCCGCGTCATTAAATGCACTCACTTCACAGACAACTCGGACAAACAACGACAACATCCACGTCACTGCGTTCGATTAGCCGCCATCTCACCTAGAGTCCCCAACCACCGACTCTGTGAGTCGCGAGGGCTTCAGCCCGGGAGACGAACACGACCTACAGTGGCCAACCCCTTCATGAACGACTTCGTTTCCCTACGCCAGGTCATTATCTCTCCACGTAATGTAATATAACAGTTTGTACATTCTCACTACACATGGACAGGGAATTAGTAGTAATCATAAGAAAACACAGAGTGGAATCTATGAATTAAGTGAGCGAATGGACGGACGTGGGAATAAAAATGCACTGATAATAGCCGGGAAATTAGTCCCGGCATTAGATAAATTGTACACTCAAGGCGGATTGTGGAATTTAATAGTAAACGGACGGGTGGGCTTCTGTTTGCCTCAGCGAATCATGCATAATAAAATTTGACTCAGTCCTGCTTGTAAAGTACACTTCGCTTTTGCTGACGCAATTTGTTGGTGTTTTTGGTAGCAGGAGGCCCATGATATCGCACGCTCTGGTAAAACCTACAGGCATATACGTCTGCATAATCTGGAATTCACGTTTTATCGGTCATTATATAGCCGGACACAACGAATGCCTATTGCAAATCAAGTTAAGTAACAGTCCGAGTTGTTCCCACAATTCGCTCTAAGATTGTTTAACATGGTCCTGAGGGTTTGGCCCAATCGACCAGACTTTTGAATACGTTCGTTTACTTGGTAAATTCAAATGGGACAAACAGTTTAGTGTTCGTTGACTTATGAACAGTAAGGAATTTCCCGTTGTAGGACTTTTTATATTGGGCAGTGCGAACCGTAACTACGAACTAAACAAAAACGTCAAACGATGGCTTCGGTATCATGTAGTTATGCAGTCAGCATAAATACTTGAGCGTCCATGTGTGGACCAGCTTCCGGATAATAGGAATTACCGAGGTAACTTTCAATCATACATCTACAGGGTCATTATTCGCGATTTGCGTTCTCAAATAGCATGATTCCTCTGCAAACTTTCAACGACTGCGTAGATTTTCTGTTGGCTGCTAAAATTGCAAAATTCGATAACCGGCTGGTACACTTAAGAAGCTGTAGCAGAGGCAACGGAGTTGTAGGAAATGAAGTGGTTGGTCGTACCTCCAATGCTAGAATAATTTTAGTTAACCTAAACCGTTCCATGGAAACATAAGGGTGTTTGCAAAAGTTGTGTTACCATACGACTGAGAACCACGGTCACTCAGAGTAGATGGCATAATCCACCTCTGGGTATTCCACCCTCGGTGTTTAAGATCAGCCGCTCTCATTGGGTGATATAAGCCGGCAAGTTTATGACACGGATAACTGGTAGAAAAACAAACCAATTCATCTACTCAATCTTACGAATGCACATACTTGTGTGGTCGAGACGGGTATTAAGGATACGAGATAGTCGCCTATCACACTAAGTGGAAGTCAAATTCAAAGCCTACAGGTGTATTATTAAAATCGTGATATTGGGATTCCCATCTTGAGCTGCGACCCTTAATACTCACGGAGACATTGGCTGGAGGCCTTATAACTTCAGGAGCTGGTCAGCTGAAGGACATGGGAGTTACAGTTTTTCAGTTGTTTTTTTGTAAAGTGTATCCGGTCAATGAAATGGGGGCAGCGATAGCCAGCAAGGAGCTGCCTTGCGGACGTTTTTCATTCAATTAGAAGTCGACCGTTTGTTCGCAAGATGTGGATAGTCTGATGGTGACTGCCTTAGGTTGGGCAAATGCCACATTTCACCACATTTTCTCATTTCCTAATTAAAAATATTTTTCCCTTCCCCACTGTTTTTCTACAGTTAAACATAAGGATGCTGTGCTGTCTATCATAAGAATGACAATCATAGTGTGACCAGTCATTAAACCCTCTCAAGCGTTGTAAACCAAATAATATGATTTCCATTACATTACGTAAGCTCATTAGCAGTCCTTGCTTTCCCAGCTATCGGATACCGTGGGCATTCTTGTCGGAACATTTTTTCAACTTAATAAGAACCAGCTTAATGAGAAATAAAGGTCACAGTGGTTGTTAGTACTGCCAGCCCTGTGTTTGAATTCTGGCACTGACGACAATGGGCACTACCGGGGACCTGTGATATACACAAAAACGGAGGAAATGGTAAACGAATGCACAAAATACAGTCATCTGTATGCGTTCTTGAAACTACGCCAATGAAAACCTAGGCCACCCGTCAGTAATCGTTTAAATATTGATGTTTATCACTAGCTAACAATAGCAAAGATATTGCTCTTAGGGGTTGTGTATAAGCTCAAGGGTGAATATCAGTTTTGCGAGATTTTCTTCCGCTTCATTATCAAGCTCCAACGGGCAGTCATCAGACCATTGTGCCGGCCATCAAAATGATACAGAAAAACCGATGCTCGCAGCAGACAGATATGAAATCAACGGAACTGGTCAACATTCTCCTTCTGAAACATCAGTCCAACGAACCGCCTTCACCAGATCGCTCCGAATGTCATTTGCTCGCCTTCGAACTGCTGATGGCTCTCGATCAGTCATTCACAGGCCTATCGCAAGTGGACCTTTAGACTATATGAACACCATATTTTGTCAAATGTGTCGTCTAATCAATGTATTCAGTACCATTATTTAAAAAGTGAATTAATCATTTAGATATGTTTCCAAGAAGTAAATCCAGAAGGAGCATACTGCAAATAACTTAGTTTATTTTCAAGTTGACCATCACTCACAGTTGATCTCAGTCTTCACATTCAGATAGACTTTCCAGCCAGCCTCTTCCGGAAAAAAGCACTAGACTCTAGTTTTGCACTCATCAGAGCTCGTCAGTAGTGCATATGGCAAGGATATGCACTACTGACGAACTCTAATTAGAGCGAAACTCGAGTCTAGTGCTTTTTTTTAAAGAGGTTGGCTGAAAAGTCTATCTGAATGCGAAGGCTGCGATCAAATGTGAGTGATGGTCAACTCGAAAATAAACTTAGTATATGTTGGAGGCGATAGATTGGAGACTGTACGGAATCATTGTAAAAAAAACTGTACGAACTAGTATAAATCTGTGGCTACCATTGTGAATAGATTTAAATGTTTTGAATTCTTGGTGTGTGGTTATGTGCTCACTAATGCGTCGTCGAGTTGAGCTAGATGCTATTCGGATGCCCGACCTAAGCATGTGTCCAGTAAGTGTGCTCATACACAAATCACTTGATCCTAATGACAATAATTCTTTGAATGCGGAAGCTCTGGTCAACTGTGGATACAGTTCAACTTGGAACCGCTTAAGTCTGTCACTAGTCATTGGTCCCTAAGCTCTTTTATTGCAGTCGATGTGCATCTGGAATTATTTCAAATACACCAATATTATCATCATTGAATGTGTTTCACTAAATAATGAGGCACACACTTCGAAGCGTATTTCAGAGCAACAAATGGGCTTCATGATAATCCTACAGTAAGTGTCCTGTACACTACCTAACCTCTTAATTACATTTCGATGTTTCAGAAGCAAAGTACGGTGGCACACACAACTCAGGCTTGCACCACTGGTGACAAACCAACCCGGAGTGTCAAGCAAACCACTCGCGTGAATTCGCTGTCTGCCGTCCTTCGGTCAAGGTCATCGGACAAGATGGAACGTGGTATGCAAACTGAGACTTACATCACGGTGAGCTGCTGTTCCACATACCAACATTTAATATAACTTTTGTAGTTGTCAGCTGTTGCAAATTAAATAGTTGTTTCCTCAGGAATTCTCGGTCATGAGGAATCCACAACGACAACTACACGTGTTGCAATCCAAAAAACTGATGTAACTTGAAACTTTAATGAAAACGTGATAACCAACGAAGGATAACTTGTCATTTTATTTGCTATTCAGTCTTCCTTTGTAATCACGGATACACCATAAAAAATATTGGCAGGATGTAACAGTCATTTCATAGTTATCTTGCAGAAAATGTGTTTACCAAATGTAACGTCAACCTCCGATGACATGGCTTAGATAAGTGAAGGCAGTTATAAGTGGATCACTTCTTGTGGTAAGCGTTTGTTTACAAAATAGGTGGCTCCTTACTTCATATCATTTGTGGGTGCTCCTGTTATTTGTTGTTGGATCCAATTGTGTGTAAAATACTGGTGACGAACTAGATGGACAGAAAAAGTTGCGAGGCAACAACCATCCTCAACACACCATCTGATCCTCAGCTGCAACTTGATTACCTGTTTAGAACGTCGAATGTTTGTGTTTTGACCCAAGGGTCTTACGGACTTGGTTCACACTTACCGGTCTAATGGAGAGTAGATCGTTCTTATATTTGAGTGGTCGCTTAGAAGCGCAGGTCGAATAGTCCTGTCTGATAGTGCAGGCGCGGACGAGACTGGTAGTGAAATGTTGGCTAGTGTGGCGAATAACATAGGTCATTTTAAGTGCATTATTTCCCATGATTGTATGGCGATTCCGCATTGTAAACTCCTCTTGTTGACAAATATGATGCAGATTACATCACTGGCTACTTAAGCGTCACGCTTTTCATGAAGATGAAACTGATTTTCAGACATTCCCTCACTTTTAAAATTATGAATAATCTTACGGTGTTCCAATAACATTTCACTCGTAGCGGTATTGTGTACACGTTAAAGGCTAGGATTAAACACATATGTGAGAAGAATCGTTTTCTGTCTCCTATCATGGCGTTCACTCATACTGCCCTTCTTTTGCGGGAATTATTGTTAACCGAACTATTTCAACTACTGTAAACTAAATGGTTGTGTTACACAATTTATGTGACCACATGTGAACGGATAGCTTATCGATGGCCAAAATACAAGGACAATTCTTGGTCTGTTGGAAGTGGAAAGTGTACCGGTGGAAAAAAGACGGATTGCACTTGTAGTTCGCTGGTCGAAATAGGTCTGGTGTGCACAATCGGTAAAGAAAGAAATGGCTAGATTAACATTTGGTAGAAGATTGGGACCGGCGGAGAGAAACAGCACAGTCGTCGCCTTTGATTTCCCATACTTTTGTCTACATTCATTCGTTCTTTAGTAGTTTCCTCCATGACTACGTCCAGTGAATGCCACTTTTAGGGTTGTTAAACGACTTATATGCTGAGTTGCCTTGTGGATCGTCTCACCGTTTGACTAAACATCCTATTCCGAACACCGTAAAAAATTGGATACAAATTGAATAAACCACCACGTGAACTTATCTTGTCAAAATTCGCATTCATTTTGTACAGTTGTCTGATATTTCGCACAGCATTGTACCCACCGATCAGAACATAGTTTTTTCGGACCAATTGGAGGGCGACTATCCATACTAAATGCTACCGACGTGAGCTGTTGTAGATTATTCCATCACTGATGTGATCCAGAAGACCAGTTTGTGACCTTCTTTTAAACATATAGTAGCACTGCACGGAATGAACCACCAGTATGCTGTATAATAGTAGCATCCATACATCACTGAATCACTCACATTACTGCATTTGCATGCACACTCTTCCAGCTTATTTCTCATTGTGACTTCGTGCACCATCAGCTCATCTTCTTCATTTTGATCAGGCAACAGATTTTGGACGTTAACTGTCACCATACTCATCGTGGTAATATTGTGCCCAGTCGAGCGAAGTGTTGATTTGGTGAATGAACGCTATTCACCTAATCGATCGGTATGAAGACATGGGCAACACCAATGCGTTGCTTCATCAACTTCAAGTGTGTAGATATCCTGTTGGCGTGCATGCAAAGCAGCAATGGATTTTGCGTGTGCGTCTTATACTTTGTGTGTCAGATAGTAGTTTGCTACTCAATGCAAATTGCACCTGACGTTTTGTGTCCGAATGTGTAAGTGAGACTAGCTGACACGTTCCACTGTCGGACTGGGTCCTCCGCAGATCATTGATTTTTTGACAAGCAGTAACAAAATAGCTGGAAACCAATCAAGATCACTGCCGTAGACGCTGTAGTCGTTTCAGTGCTAGTCGTATGATTTGATTAAGCCAGCTAGAGCCGTTGGCGTTCGAATTGAAAAAGTCCAACTTTGACTAGTTACTTACAAGTAGTTAGACATCCCAAGAGAAATCACACAACAGCCTACAAATCGTTTAAGCTATTTCCCAAACTGAGAATATGCTTGAATAAACTGTCTTCAGCGTGTCCGAAGACAATCGACTAGAGGCTGTCACATGCAGCTGGGAACGCTAAGTCCACTCAAGGCGAATCAAGAAAAATTAAGGACAGAAGTTTGAGCAGTTAGCAAAAGTAAATTCGACAACAAACTGGCTAAAAACAACATTTACACTGAATCTCCCTGAAATCGAACGAAATCGACGAGGAACACATTGACGTTGCTCGTCAACTATATGATGATACCAAATTGATTGATTGCAGATGTAACATTCATTGGAGTTTTGCCGACTGAATAAGCGTTCTGGTATCCTATAGGAAATATTGACTTGAATAATCCGTCGGTAGCTTGTGAGCGAGGGACGACCACCTGATCTATAAATAAATATTACGGTATCCTCTGTCTGTTCGTTTGGGAGCGGCGCCCTCAGCGAGTCAAACTAAAGAGCCCTTGGCAGAGTCTTGTGAATAAACAGGACGCCTTGTTCAGTAGTATCAGGTGAATCGGTTCGGGGTCCATCGAACAGAATAAGTTAGACTTTGAATGTAGACCCTGTACATTGTTCACCTACAACTCTGCAATATGTATGTAGTGGCAGGCTGGGTGCAGTTGATGTCGCTGTTTAAGAGACGGTAGCCTAATGGTCTCCAAAGAACTCGGCTTCCCCCTATAATCTTACTGGTTGCTGTGCAAAGAGATAGAACTAAAGAGGGATGCATGATCCGATGACAAATTCATGTGCGAAAACGTCTACTTGGGTGTACAAATCGCGAGGATTGCGTATGAACCAAAGAAGAGTGGGCTTCAAGGTCTTTTGCTTAACTTGTGGGATATGTGCAGCAAATATGTTCCATGGATTGGTTCATTAATTATTTGTAATTCCGGCACAACGGAGCCTGTCTCCACGGAAAGCGTACAGAAGTGGTTCTCTAGGCAGTCGAACTCGTGCCGAATGAATTTGTACATCGGTTGCTTTACTTGGCGCTGCTAAGTTCAATTACACCGAAAGTCGAAGACTAGAATTAGGTGAGCATGGTGCCCAGTAGAAAATAGAGTAGCTACTGACTCTGTGTACTGGCTTTATTTGACGATTATTCAGTTTAACAAAGCACACATATGTCCAGGAGGCTTTCACCGGAATCAGTTAACGGGTTGAGTCCATGCTATCTTTCGAAACACCAAGGATAGGTTGTAGTAAACTCTTCCAGTAGATAAGTTCAAGTTTCCCCCGAGGTGCTGAGCCCACTGTTGACAATTAAATGTGAAAAGTGTTCGAGGAGAGCAAAAGTAACTAGGACAGTCAAGAGGGCATCATCACCTTAACAAAAGTCCACAGACAACTCTTGATACTAGTTTTTCTCACAGTGTCTGATTTTCAGCCCATAGTAAAAGAACTGTCATTATTACGCAGAAAAAAGGGTGAAATCCATGCAATTCCTGTGAAAACCAGCAGGGAAAAAAATGAGGGCCGTGACATGGAGATGTTTGTCATAAATCAGCTACTCAACACCTTGGAGCCTTTTCATGAGACTGGGGCAACCGGAGTAGAAATATTTCGGGGTAACCTCGTGGTAAAATGACCGAAGACTGGAAACATAAGTTTACGACAGAAAAGAAAGGCCACGTTTGCTTCACAATGATAAAATGAGCAGTTGGTGTGCGGAAGCCTTTCTCAGTCGCTCATGCTTGAAACGCTCCCCGGAGAATCACTGCTCAACTCATGCTGGCGAAGTGTAAGGATCTCCGCAATAGTAAGAAGCAAACGATAGCGTGAACGGCTCGTAACACAACCTTTCGGGGTGATCAGCATGCCAGCATCTACTACATTGTGGATGTCGTTGTGGACCCTTAGTTACAAAGCTAGTCGGGGTAGGTTGCTTACCCCCTCTCAAATTAGCATGGTTCATTTGATACTTCATTTTTCTATTCGAGTTAGGCATTTCATTGACCGAGAGTTTCCGGGAAATATGTGTCGTTTGGTTGCAACTTCCGGACAACCTTCTTATTCTAACACTGTGAAGTGGCGTTTATAGCTCTCAAGACCGAGTGTGTTCAACAAGGTGGTAACCAGACATGTGGCAACAGCTTGTTTCGTGGACATCCTGGGCCTCCCTCAGTAAACTGGTGTAAATTTTTCAGTACATAGAATAACGGCAAGTGCGTTCTGATGAAGGTATCTATGACGTTTTCAAACATTTGCACAAGGCAACAGCCTGTATAACGGAGAGGCATATGGAGGCTTATCGTGGTCGTTAAAACCGAAGTCCGTGTTTTAATGGGTGACAAGAGCCAAATTTATCACCGATAGTGTAAAAGAATGCAGGGTTGCCAGGACTTTTATTGAGGAAATTGTGTACCTAAGTGGTCTCCAGTCTTCAGTGGATGTTTTCGGATATAGACGTTTAACGTTAGACGTATGTTGAAGAAAGGCTAGTGCACGTAAAAAATGGATACTTATCACAGTTGTTCATCTACAACACAAATACTGATAACATGAGTAATACCTGACAAGTTAGTAAAATCGTCTATCAGTGAACTTTTTCACCTAATTGTATCAGTCGATTAATGTGCCGTCATCGAACGGAATGCCTGTACTGTTGTAGAATTTCGTGAATGCAGTTTTCGTACCAAGACAGTAAAACTTGCTTGACAATCTAAACGAATAGGTGGATGAGCCAAACAACAATGATCGTTCCAGTGAATGTGACACAAGCCGGAAGGCATTTCACACAATTTGCGAAATAAGATGAGGTCGCATGCAAAATATACTGCCTTTAGAGATGTATTTGAATAGTTGCGCTCCCACTTACTGTAATAGCTACTTCAAGAAATGTGGAAAATCAATAGAAATTCAAAGTGATCAGTTTGAAACATCACACTTACTAATATGGTTATTCTTGAAAGGATGACATATTGACAAAAACATGATGTAAGACTTTTATTAAACAATCTTTTCTATGCACGAATACCTGATAACGTCTAAACTGATTGAGCGAGGTTATCATTTTCCTTACGAGTTTTGAACAAAAGTATTCATTACAGTTAATGCAATATTCAGTATGTTGTAGGAAAACGGTCTCGCATTTTATAATCACTATCCGGGCGAACTAATTTCTACGAAATACACAAACCAGACAGTCTGGACAATCGAGATTGATCGAACATACCCTAAAACAGTGTGATATTGGTGATCTCGTAAATCAATACTACCCCGTTATATCTGTACAGATCAACAAGTCACAGGCCATGACGTAATTATGTGAACAAAAATCGAATAAATAACTGGCAGATAAGTTAATGTCATCTAACTGAGCCATTTTAATTACAGACCGGATAACAAGTACGCATCTTTTTGCGTACACGTTTTCACACAGCCAATTGTAACTGTGAATGACAAATTACAGACAAGGCAGAAAGTGCAGAGACATCCTTTGCTGGGAAGTGACCTCCGTCGTAAATTCATCGAGGCTCACTTCAAAGTGATCAAGTTCAAACAGCTGAATCAGAAAGATATTTTTTATACTTGCAATTCAAACTGGATCGCCTAGCGAACGATCCTGTACACGACTTACAGTTTAAAGTACTCGGCTGTGTAGCTGCAGATAAGACTTATCAAAATGTTAATACATTGGAGCATATGCCTTCTTCCATCTCCGATGAAGTGGTTAGTGGGAACTTAATACGTCAAGCCTGGCAACGCTTCCAGAAGAGCTGCGGTCAAAAAGTAACTAGTTCTAAGGAACTACCGTATGAATCAGAACAGTGGCTGAATTACTAGGTCCGCTTCTTGCTAGTTTATGGCTTTGTGATTCCCATTAATGTGCATTTTATTAACCAATGACATCTGATAGACAAACTGTTTAAAACATCGTGCATTGTAAATTTTGGTATCCGACTAACTAACGTCACCAGTCATCGAAACATATCAAATCTAGTTTACAGCTGATTAATTCTGTTGCATTTTTGAAGAGGGTTAGAAAGAGATTTCTACAAAACATTAGGGTTACCCGATGAATCTGTATCAATTTTATTCTCTAGATTTGCACGTATATAAGTTCGAGGCAGGCGTGAAGAGAGAAGGTCGTCACGTAATGTGGGCGTATATCAGGTGTATAGACAACACAAATCATTATGTGGACACCCCGCAGATGAGTAGGTAACTCAGTGTCTAATGGTTGGTCATCTTGACCCAATTCGTGAACAGTTAGTGAAACCGAAATATTCGTAGTTCCACCATACTACTCGAAGCAATGTTTAACAAATCTGAGAAACTAAGCAGTCATTCATCTCTCAAGCAAATTAACTTGACCACATGAGTTTTCGCGAAACCACTTCATTGGTCAAAGGTTACTCATATGTTTTCAGTCATCTTCACATGTGAAAGCTGTCAAAGTCAACAATTGTCAAATATCTATAGAACTCACCACATATTCCTTTGGTTGTGGATGATGCAACGGATAGCCGAAATTGGAGTTGAGCTCACTTCTTGTACTGGAGAACAACACGAACCAAACAAACGGTGTAACAAGAACGGTCGTAGCCGCATCAACCAGAATTTACGTCGATGCTGAACATATATAGCTTGATAGAAGGTGAATGGAGACCCAAATCGCACAGATGTCCGATTGTTAATTTACAACAAAATTGAACAAAGTGAATTACAACCTAGAATGACATTCAGACGACGGAATACTACCGACTGGTAGTTGAAGAAGTTGTGACCGACTTGGACAGGAAGACCAGTGACTCACTGGCAATAAAGATTTGGAACTCATTCCTTGTGCGTGAGTAATATGGCCTTTTTGTATGATACATAACATGCTTATGCTTGTTCAGCTGCATACAACGATGATAAGATCCATGACGTTGTGGAGAAGGTCGGACAAAAACATCAAGATTCTAAGAAGCAGTAGAGAGATTACATTCTTCTGACATCTTTTGTGACGAAAGCCTTGCAACTATCGCCTAGTCAGTTTCACCATTGCCTTGAAAATAATGGCAGGTCGATTGCTGTTCCGTTATGATATCGAGCGTTGATTTAAGCTTGTTGGGAACAAAACGTAAGCTGGTCACCATATGCTATTACAGAGTAGTCTACGAAATAGTGGGTGACCTCAAGGTGTTGTTACGAGTTATATGTCTGACCATATTTGGAATAAACTGTACGGCTTCCGATCACAAATATTACACTTAATTTTCGTAACGTTAACAGATAAACAATGAACAGTATGTGAATGTGCAGATGGTTGAAAAAACATATTAGGAACACACTTAACTAGTCTCAGTGAGTGCTTACCGTTATAATGATGACACTTTAGAGAAACACGGAACTAAATAATTCGGTGAGTAATTAGTGTGGGAGAGAAAGCATACGGATTGAGAACCAGCGCCCTGCTTTGTCCCCAATTCAGTTGCAAATGATACGCTTGTATTACCCGTAGATTATTCTACTGTGAGACAAAAATGAGCTTTAGAAATAGAGGAATATGGAGTTTCGGGCGGTACACGAATTTGCCAGTGTTTTGTGCTACGTAGGTCGTAAGCGAAAGTAATTACAGAGTAACGATTTGCGTGGTACACAACCGAGATCAGTAATTGACAGAACAAACATGTACCAACCCAATGAAATGGAATTAAGGTACAGAGAGATTTCGTAGAGCGATGGTTACTACTGTGTAGATTCCAATCTGTGGGTCACCGCGGACCAAAGTTCAACATCTGAGTTATCAAGTTGCATATTTTTTGTTAACCTACACAATGGATCATCAACAGCAAAGACTTTAAGGATATACGTTTAGTAATGCAATGTTCCTGTAAAACTCTCACGAAAAAAAATAGTGGGAGCAGTCTGATAGACTCAGCCCAGAGTTCGTTATTATTAGTTTAAATCGAGTGATAATTTTTGCACTGTCTAGATTGTCTCTGTTCACTCCACCTAACCCTACCGAACACTTTGGGTTACAAGCCACGTTTGTTTATATTCATCCAGCTTGTCGATTGCGGCCAACAAATTTCTCCCCATTCTATCGTTTCGTCGGCCTATGGGTCGGCTGGCGACTCGGTTCACTCCAGTTCACCCGACAGAACCGGGATGGTGTTAGAGAACTCGGAGCCACAGACACCAATTCGAGGTCATACGGTCGGTTCAAGGTCAAATTTGGCCAAAAGTGGTCAATTCGAACGAACAGCTGACTTCAAAGTTCCATCACCACCACCACCACCCCCACCGCCTCTACCAACACTGATAACAATTCCGTCAATCCCAAGTAATCGGGCCGGAGGTTTGATGTCTATTCCAGGTACTTATGTATGACATTTCGTTCAGTTCGCCATCTTATGTTGCAAGTGGCAGTTGTCCTCCAATCAGAATACTGGAACCGCTTGAACTTTCGTACTAGGTCCTTTTGCAAGGAAATCACGTTAGTGACATTAGCGATCTTATGGCAATGACAGGATTTGCAATTCCGTAACAGAGATCTGCTCGACTGGCATCAGTAGTCCCGAGTGGATGGGATAAAGTGTTGTTATGATATGTGGCTTGAGATTGATCGAATTCAGGAACTCTGCTGAATATGGTACATTTGTCCAGTCAATCGACTGAGCACAAGTTCGTCAAGTTACGTATGCTGACCATCACTTATCAAACTCGGTGACTGATCGGCTTGAGAAGATGGGCTGATAATTCACGATGTCATCACGGAGAGTAAGCTGAACGAGTGTACATGTAAAGACTAATGTGGCTAATTCAGTGATGTGTGGATGCTCCTACAATGCAGTTTGCTGGCGACCCATAATGTGAATGGCTTGCCGTTTGATTAACGAGAGGTAGTGAACTGGCCCTTTTATATCGTGCAGTTATTCGTGTCAGCCACGAGAAATTACAGCATGAGCTAATGTCGTTAATGTGATTCTTGTTCAATCTAAACCAGCAATATTTCTCTTTCCGAAGGAACGGACCTTGAGATGACCAACCTCTGTGGTCCAGTTTAAATATCATCTTTGACATGGCAAATTCATACTGAATGCTTTTTTGTTTTATGCTTATATTTGTGTATTGCTCGAGATTTGGTGCCTAATGTAGGTGGGTGATGACCGACATGGCGATTTATTTTGATAATCACCTAGTTGAAGATGGAATGACACTAGCGGAAGACACCTGGGTCATCGATATCCAGATGCCAGCTTGCACATATGAAAGCTCAGGGAATTGAACACAAGAACCGTGCCCCTATGTATGTCAGGACCAATCCCGTCAGGTGATATCTATTGATCTTATGTAGACTAGATGGTGAAAACCACCAGATCAGTCATTTTATAGAAAGGTGTATTTTTGAAATAGAGTATATTCTTGGAAGTCGATGACTAAGCTGTTGAGGTTTGAAGTAATCCTATCAAGATGGTTGAAAGCTTGCAGTATCAAGAAATGAATGTCTACGTTGATCATTATTCAACTCTTTCCCTCTAAGGAACTGTGTCTCTTAATCAGCATGCTGGCCGACGTCTGTTTATGTTAACATCGGTTGGATGAGGTCACATAATCACTGTTTCAGATCGAGTCCTGTTCTTCTGCTGGACAAACAGGTTAATTTGTTTCTACAGACGACCCACATAAGCTGGACGTTCCAACAACTCTGCCCAAAATGTAGTTCAGCCGATTTTGGCGCGTTGACTCAATCTTGAGTAGACTGTGAGAAAAAGGTCTGGCTGCACAGTTTACCATGAGGTCATGGGCATAAGTCAGACTATGCGCTAGACCGAATGATATGTCTTACTAAATCTACCACACATGGGGGGGTACACGGGACAATAATTATAAGCGGTGGAGAGCACGCGGTAAAATTATAATCTCCTCTCGTCACATCGGGAACAATCTATGAGACAAAGAAAGTCAGTCAGAAGAGACCAGATTCGACTATCACTTTTTCGAACTATTCTGAATAGCTGATTTACCGATATAATGCAATAAGCTTTACTGTCTGCAGGAAATTTATGGACAAAATATGGATTTCTGTTTGCAAGTTACATCCTCTTAGAACGGTTATGTTTCTTGTTCTCTAGAGCTTATCTTCGTAGAAAGTTCTTACTTTCCTCCTTTCATCCAGTAGTAAATAGATAAGAGATCATTACTCTTAACCTGCAACTTAGGATCGATAATTCATCACTCTATTGACAAACAGTGTTACTGATTGTTTGGGACTGAGGCAATATACACTGTCATTTTGCCCCATGTGACCGTACATCGGTGGCATAAGCTCTGTTTTGGTTCCCGGCCGTCAAGCAAGTCGTCACAATTTGTGACATACTGAGCCACTTGTAAACTTGATATCGTAAAGGCGACCAGACTGGTGGCTACCCAGTTTATTCTGGGGAAAACTCATCCCGGAACAATTAATTGCACAGATTGTGTGCCCCGGGGACAACTAGTCTCGGGGTAAGTCAGTTGCGATCTAAACCACAGTAAGACAAGTAATTTTTCCAGCACAAAAAGTTTCATACACATAGGCGGTTTCGAAGACAGTCGTCGTCAGTGATTGGATTCACAGTCGGTGTTTTGGAAGTTTTTTTAAGTGATACCTTTCTGACAAGCATTCCCCTGTGTATTGGCCTCATACACCAATGACAAACACTTCTTTGAAAGTTATCTCATGATCATTACGATTTGGATATTAAAGCTTATTTTCACGAAGCCCTTGAGGGAAACCTACGTAAGCGAGAGTACATGGAAGTCAGGCCGACAGTCAATTGACGATGCCCAATGTGAGTTTTACGTAGTATCTATAAGAGTCGAAACTCACGTGTGCAGTTCACGATATTACGATTAGGTTTCGGAACTGTCTACAATCATTGAAAATTTATAGATGAAACGACTCGGGAGACATAGTTTCAGAGATTGGCGTTGCCGGGAAAATTTGTCTCTAACAGAATCGGTCAGAGTAGCACCACCTCGTTAAGCTGTAACATCGTTGATGAGATATCTGAGAGGACGGCTAAGGCGCTAGTTGCCGTTATCAACCTGTGTTGTCCATGGCGGTTGACCTTTAATTGAAGGGCATGTATGCTGAGATTACCAACAGTTAGATGAAACAGTGTGTTGAGCAGGTAGAAACGTGACTACGAAATATGGAGACCGGTAGTGTTGTGTTGAGCAACGTGGATTGATGGTTCGGGTCCTTGTGATCAGTCACACCGTTGAGTGTAAACGCAATCAGAGATGGCGGTTTGCCGCAATCAATGACGTACCCGCATCCACACCATTTCTAGTTCTTCCGCATAGTTTTCTATGACTATTATTACTGTATAACCTTTTTTCGCAGCGTTTCCTCTGTTAGGATAGTCCACGCCATGGTTGAGGTGAGCGGCAGCCTGAATCACAATACTTTCTGATCAGACTCATGGATGACGATAGTGATGTAGATGATGGTGATGATGAGTGATGCAGACACAAACCACAAGTCATAAGGCTGTATGCTTGAACCTTGGTTGAGTTGATTACTCGCCTGTAACAGCAGCCTGATAACATCCAACTTCCGCGAGGATTAGTACGTTTTTTATGGCAATAAATGTTCATTAGTGATAGAATTTTGTCCCAGCTTTTGTCTTAATCCACATGGCTTTTTGGCACTAGTGTACATGGGTGACCCAACATTATCAGTTGATTCTAATCGAATACATTCGTGATCTACACATTTGACAAATATTTGTTTCGAATTGCCGTGTATAGAAAATTGAATGGCCCTTCCGACCTTTTGGAGTAAATAAGAAGTTATTTCTTACGTGTATTCATTCATAAGTATAGGCCACAGCCTGGTAGAAATGATGATCAAATTCGTGTCCCTTTTACCTCAAAACCTCCTTTGGAGTTTTTGTATCGTGTCTGTAACATCCAGTCAGGTGTGACACAAGTCGATTGCGGATGCTTTGAAACCAAAATGGTGGTGGCTTCATCTGTGACTGCATTGGGAGGATCTCCTCAGATATCTACTTTTCGTAATCTACGCTATCTAACAAAATTCAAACTGATGGTTCGCAAGTTTGTTTCAAGTGACTGAATTATAAACCGATAATCTCTATGACTACTTTAACCGTTATTTACTCCGGAGAACAACTTGAATGCGCGGCATGCGTAACACAACTGTCCTCACGAAAAATGGAAGCGGTAGGTCTCTCCGGGATTACTGTGTTCAACGGATACACCGAAACTCGAATACCAAAACCTCATCTTACTTATTCACTGTGCAGCAGGCTTTTGCCAGTTGTGCTCACTAAAAATATCGCAAGTACACGAATTTTAACAGATAAATGATTTCAAAATTACACACCACCTACATCTGATTGCACGGTTTGCATTCAAACAAGTCTGCCGGCTAGCCCACTTCGAAAGGAAACACTAGACTCGAGTTTCGCTCTTAATAGAGTTCATCGGTAGTGCGTATCCTTGTTCAGATCTGAGTTTGCACTCTGACCCACATAATTGTGAGGCTAGTGTGGGAGTCACACAGCCAGCAACCTTACAGTAGGCACGACCGAATAATCCAATCCACACGCCTGACCACAACCTCGTATGAATGGTGTTCAGCCTACCCGATTGAATGAACAGAATCCTTATGTTCTATCCAATCCATAACCCTGTGATCAGGACCTCTCAGTTAAGTTTAAGCTACTGTATTCATACAGTTGCGAGGTTGCTTTCGTTCTGGTTAACATGCTAGTCTCAGAAGCAAGAGGGTCAGAATGCAAACACTGATCCGGACAAGAACATAAACTGTTGATGAGCTCTGAGAAGAACGTAACTCGAGTCTAGTGCTTCACTCCAAAATGGGCTATCCGAAAGGCCTATCTGAATACAAACGCTGCGATCAGATGTGTGTAGTGTTTAATTTTGAAATAACCTAAGTCACCCGAACCTTCACGACAGTCAAATAGTTGGCCGAACAATTCCTTACTTGTCACTGACCAAAACTGCTTAGCACAACTTTTAAACACATGACATTACAGCAAACAGAGGTTAAGCAGTTAAGGTGTACATATGCATATCTACGTATCACACAGGAAGTTCGTATTGTGCCCACCGATTTTTTCGACACTCCTGGGAGTTGTTAAAACGCATATTTCATCCCGAATCTAATTGTTTCTGTGAACCTAGGCTTACATCCCAGTTATCTTTTCTGTTGCAGAATCTCCCATGCCTTACAACATGAAGCCGAAGAGAACGTTTACCGCACCTTACCGCCTGAAGAAGGCATGTGTCTCGCCAGTAAGTGATTGAGTTACTTGCTGGAAAAACGCGAATACCGTGTTTGTTGCGATTTGGAGACCCTGTAAGCAGTAGTTTCGTGAGATTACAATTGTTTTGAGAACCCCCAAAAGTATCCTGGTGACAAACGTTCATCTACCTAACTGATACACGACTAAGGAGTGTGTATCAAATCGGTGTTCTCATGTAGAAGAGTGGCTCAAAACAACTAGATTTCCCAATCGCCAACTCATACGTAATGGATATGCATGTGTCTGGGTCAGCACAACCAGTTCAATTGAACTAACTCTGTTAGGTGCACTTAAGTTGTTGAAATTAATACAAAACGTCCGGAAATCAAGTGTGCTATATCAACTGTTCCTGGTGAATTGAAAAACAACAATTTTTGATGAATGCACTACTTGAGGTATAAACCAGATTACGATTAATGGCAGCGAGTTCCGGTCCAAGTGAATGGTGTATTTACAAAAAGTCTTCCGGTTAGGGTGTCAAATGCTTTATCTCAGAGCTGTGTTGCCTTAAATACCGATGTTTAGTTGCTGTTCATATCGTTAATTTTTCATTCTAAAAGACTGTCAAAATGCCAACCGCGGGAGTACAATAAAATTTTCGAAAGGAATTACGGCGAATGCAGGGTCAACTTGCTACAGTAAAAATCAAAGACAGGTTTGTCATGTTAGGGGTATGGGTAGATTAGAAGCGACCGGGTGTTTTTGCATCTGACCTACTTCACAAACTTCACGCTTGCTCAAAAACAGTGTGGAAGCTGACCAGTAAAAGATGGTTATTACTAATGAACGGGGAATAAGACCCATATTGACGGGAGTTCGAGGATTTAGATTATTTCTAACTGAGCACCATCTACGTTTGATTGCAGTGTTCACATTCAGAAGAGCCTTTCGACTAACCCACCTCGACAGGAAGCACCAAGCTCGAATTTCAATCCTAATTTAGAGCATCAGAGATTCATTTTCTTGTCCGGACCTGGATTTGTACTCCGGCCTTCGCGCTTCTGAGACCAGCGTGTTAACCATGACACCGGTAACCTCACATTAGACACGTCCGAATAACCATATCTGAACGCTTAAGTAAAACTCTGTGTGAATTATGTTATTATTATGCGTGAATTAAGTAGTTACTCCCTGCGTTGGATCAACCGCTTTCTCATCCGGAAGAGGATATGGGCTGCAGATGAGTTCTAATAAGAACAAAGCTCGAGTCTGGTGCGAACGAACCAGCTGAAAGGCATAGTCGAATGTGGGGGCTGTGATCATGTGTGGCTGATGTTCAGTTTGAAAACCCCTGTGAGACGTGAACAAGTATGTTAACTGGTTTGACCTATCTTCAAGAGCTCATTAGCACAACCTAACCTATAATAGGGGGGTCATATTGACCAACCTAACTTTTACTTGGTGAGAAAAGCCCTAACATTTTCAACACTGTCGAAGTAACCACATCCGTTATGCTTTATATTTCATGCGGAAATCACACTACATTTTGTCGTACCAGCAACTGCCTGTTATTTGCAAAAGCAGCATAATCTTTCAAGGTCAGCCCTCATGGCGCAAAACAGCAGTAGACGGTCGTCGGTTAATCAATAGAGAATCAGCACGTCATATTTCTAAACGTTGTTCTAAACGCTGGGAATGAACGAGTTGGAAGTTTGTATGGTATGACAAAAACGACAATTACACTTAAGCGGTCACATTTGCAAATACTACGATTATCGGGCTAAGAAACCGTACTGTGTTTTGTTATCCCATCATCGACGAACTCTCTGTTTGGAACTGGCAATCAAGGGAGGTACTTGGATAGATACACAGTGATACAAAATGTTGAATATCGAATCAACAGCTCGTTGAGCGAACATAATTCTAGAAAACGTCAGGAAATCAAAATACTAAGGTATCGGAATTGATTTATTGACAAAGACATTCCAACAAAATGGAAGCTGAGCGTGTTTCAGAATGCAACCCGGAGAAGTACCAAGGACGAATTGTTCGATGTGGATGGTACTGCTCGTGATTCTTTATATCTTGGCTTTCCTATGAAATGTATTTACCTGAAACGTGGGGAAGAATAACAACCACATTTCAAAACGTTGTTTCACTCGCACATCAAGTTTGGGTGTAAATTTTATGCTCCCCATGTGATAAGAACCATTTCACACTTACCTAGATAACCAAATATCAACCTTGTTCAACATGTAAGGAATCGTTTAGAATGAAAGGTGAATGCAAGCAGTCCATTCAGTTTGCTGTTGAAGCAAACGGTGGTTTTGAACATAGGAAGAGGGTGGTAATTCTGCAGTGAGGAATAGTTGGGCGATAGACAGTGTGCCAAAATGAACAGATGCAGCTATGTTAGCGAAATAGTAAGAACCTTGCCATCAACAAAATAAGAGAGCATTTAGACGGAGGCCTGGAAACCAGGTAATCTGACCATCACTGTAATGAATTATCTAAAGTGCTGAGTACTTGAGATAAAGAACGTTGTGTATAAGTCTGTCATCATCCCTATTTGAGGGGAATGATTACGTTTTACTGGGTAGGCTTTACACGCAGTCGCTTTATCTCCCCCTTACTAAACCAAAAGTGGTTCCAAATCTGACTGACTTAGGCTGACTGACATTTTTGTCGTTTAAAACTACGAATTCCTAAATCACATATAGTCGGTAGATCGGACCTAGGGAAAACAATTTTATCTTGGATAGGCACTGTTCGCCCTCTTTTGCGTGCGGTGTTGAACAACAGCCCAAATGTCGATGGCAAAAGTTTGTTCAAGATGATATACGAACGTTCTTATCAAGCTTCCAGTAACAAGCTCTCAAATTAGTCCACAACTATGATGCAGCCTATTTGTTCTCTTGCACAGAAGAGGGTATATCTGATCCATTGCATGTCAATTGTGATTTTGGTGGATAGTCGAAACCTTAATAGTTGCACGTTAGACAACACTCATAATCGACTACAACGTTCACATTCAAACTAAAATTTTTTTGACTGGTTTAGTTGTGATACGACTTTTGGACCTGAATAATCATTCAGACATACTTTAGTGACCAGCACACTTCATATGATAATACAAGGACCATTTCCGAACATGGACGTGCACTTCTGGAGGTTGAGTAGTTCATTGGGAGTGGTGTGGTTGCGTGGGCCTAGTGGTTGTTTGTCAGCTTGCACTTCCGTGCACCTTGAATGAGCGATCAATTAGCCGACTATTATCAGTGGTAGCCTGCATGGTGAAGGTAACATACCTTACATGCCAGTAGGAAATTAGTCGTAGTGGATTTTAGTACTCCAGCCCAATGATCACCAGATGGTCCCAAAACATGCTGGATAAAACTACATGGACTCTGAAAGCTTTACTGGGTAAAGTTCGCGGATGACATCGCCAGGTTCGGAGACCTTCCAAACAGCCAAGCCTTTCCTATACTGAAATGACATATAAGCTTTGATGGTTTCTGAAGTTATCCTCATCTTTCCAGCTTTTCGTATTTTTCACCCCTTCTACAATGGGGTGTTCCTCGTCACTGTTGATATAAGCCATAGTTCAAACCACAGCCTCATTTAATCTGACTTACAGCTGTTTATGAATGATGACATCTGTAGTGGGAGTATTCAAACGATGAACGACTGTTGCGGTTAAACCGAGTGGTGTTCGCATGGCTTGGGATAATCAGTTTGAGGTGAACCTCCTGTCTTCTATTGTTTTTGCTATACTTCCACAGGTTAACAAGGCCCGTCTGGAAGAGACTTCCATATGGGTGAAAATTGATGAAAGCCAGTTGATTAGTGAATCCTTTGTCAAACGATTGCATCGTCGTTTTCGTATCAAAGAAAACAGAAGAATGGTAAGCCATTTTTTTGGAAATGTTTTTCTGTTGATCATACGGCAGTCAGTTACTGAATTGTCCCTAAGATTTTGAACAATTCCCTCGTTGTTGGAGTTGCCAACTGCTAACCATGCAAACGCGGATTTGTGCTCGGTTGTTACGAAAGCGTTAATTTAGTTTTGGAGAGCCTGGGTGAGTCCAGCCCATGTGTAATTTAATCCATTATCGTAAGCCCTCCCACATAGATACTGGGCCGCACTAACAGAAAGTGGTAAGTTTCGGGAGAAAACCTCACCCGAAACACTAGGAGAGGCAAATTTTCCGCCAGATTTGCGTGAGTAGTTTTAAAGTTTCAAGTGCTTGGTTAACAGTATACAGTTAATCGCACATTTTCACACTGTCTCTAAGGGGTTCGTGCTATTGTGACTGATAACTAGCTACCGTTTACATGCGTAGTGCACTGCCTTCAGCGGAGTGAAAACACAGGTTCATGAGAGCACCCTCATCTGAGTCATGTTTCTTGTTCGGCATTTAAGTCTGATTTGTTGTGAAAGATTTTCGGACAACACCAATTGAATTAATGGGGGCAACGCGCATTGCTTTCATGGGCTACACCTAGTTGAGTAGAATGTTAGCCAGTTGTGCGCTATGAAACACTTGTTTGGAATACAAAATTGACAAGAGCGATTTCTGGTCTTGTAAAACCGAGACGTGTTGTGGGAGAACCCGGGCCGTCTGTTAAATGTTCAGGTCAGTCGTCTTCAATAAACGAAACTATAGAAATCAAGAAACATGACTGTTATGTTGCCCGTCGCGTTTTTCTTAGGGAAAAAATCAAGTAAAATTATAACCGTGGGTTTTATATGGAAGTGGCTTCACTAGAGTTCTAAATTTTTACAGAATTTTTAACAGAATTGACAAGACCAGTCATCTTATGGGAGATATATAAGCAGGATTGCTACTTATACTTTCCGTGACAGTGAGAATTGGGTAGTGTGGAAGTTAGAGGCTTTTTGGTTCAGCACAATGTCAACGAATTAAACATTAATTATCTGATGTATCTCGTCTCAGCTGATGTCCCTCACAGAAACTGTATTGCCACGATGGACAGCATCTTTGGTCATAGATGCGTCCGTAAGGCTTGAGTCTCTTTCGTTCAGCAACTAACCCCGTATGATGAAATTTCATAGCTATCCATGCACGCATTTCTCATCTTCTCATCGGAGCGTTGCGAAACTGCGGCGTTTCTCAGGAGAGTTCGATTGCAACCTTTCCCATGACGAGCACTGAACAACTTCACAAGGGATAACAACATCACCATTCTACCAACAACTGGGAACTTTTCTCTAATTCTATGTTTACCCAACACATGAACCAGCGTGCCGAATGCTACAGTAACTGCTTCATAAATGGCTCATTAGATTTGGGTCCAGCGGTTGTTAGGAAGTTTTGCAGTGGGTTAGTTCTAGTGTTTCTATGCTATCGACGGTCTGGCCATGTACTCAGTGTATCGTTGCCCAGTGAAACTTAGAACAAAGCAATAACGTACCATAATGAAGTCAAACCGTTCGGTGGAATGCTTGATCGCTTATTTTGTTAAATTAAACTGTGACATGTGAACAGTAATGAGAATATCAGTTGGGGAAATTGTCAAGCTCATAAAAACAAGCAAATTGCGAAATGAGGGGAAAAGATTCCTATGAATAAAAGCGCTTTGTCACACAGTGCACATATTCACATGTTGTTCCATGCAGTTTGCTCAGAGTTTAATGCGGTTTACATCAGTGCACAGCTTCTTTTCATTGACACCGTTGCGATGGCACAATTTCCGTGACTAGGCAAAACTATACCGTATACTATTGACAAAATTGAACACTACAGAAGCAATTAGAAGATTACAACGACATTTAATTCATGCAAATACTGTGTTTAAAAAGTCGTCAGGTATAAAAACTTCACCCCGTTCAACTGTCTTTTACGGCTAGATGTTTGACAACTCATGCGCAATAAATCGTGACTGACACTTTAAACAACAGCAACGTAAGACCGATACCAAAACAACTGGGGCAATCTTCTCTACAATTTATGTGTGTAGATGACTCGAAGCTGCGAGTTTGTATGCATGTTTCTAAAACAAACGCATATTTAATCCGGTATACATTCTGACCTTTGGTGTTCAGTCTGACAGCACAAAAGTTACCGTTCGACTAGATTTACAAAATCGGGAGCAGTACTACCATGGTGCTCACTGAGGTCACCACTCTAGGTTTACCCTGAAATTTACCTTCGACGTTACTGGAGATTATCGGGGAAAAAGCACCTTGATCAACGGTTATTTAGACGTAAACTCGCGTGAGTAACGATGCGACGCTCAAATATTCAAGACACAGAAGCAGAACAGGAAACAATTAATTCAAACGTCCACCCTGTGATAGTTACATTACGTAAATCTCATCACAATTAAGTGATTGCTGCACTGGACAGAGATTACTAAGAGCCACGTAAAACTGCGAGTGACCACTCAACCAAGTGGTCAAGATATACAATGAGCCGCTGAATAAGGTAAGTCGATGTCACCAGGAGGGCAGAGAATTACATGATCATCCAAATTGCTGATTAATAATGTTACCCGAAGGAAGGACAGATATACTGTGGTAATTCGCTTGCTTGCATCTACAACATTTCTAGTTCTTTACTTTGGCCTCATCTTATCTGGACACTGTTTTATCTTGTCCAATTTTTCACGACATACTGAGTCACTGTAACGGTGAACGGAGACCTCAACCAAAGTACTATCAGGTCATGAGCATTGTGCATGAACAGAATGAACTCGCGTAGTTCCGAAAAATTGACATGTGTCCAGTGTTTGAGAAGAAAATTAATTATCAAGCCGATCCATCTGGGATGGTCAAAGAACAACTTCTAAACAATCAGGGTATATCCTAATCTTTACAAATATTATATGGGCTAGGTTTTCTGAATTACCAATAAGTATTATTGGTTATATGTTCAATTCAAATCTGTTTCGGAGTAACCGGTTTATTTTCTGGAATAAAGGATCTTAAGGTTATGGGTTACGCTTTAGTCGACTTGCTTGACAGAGCAGCATGTCCAATAACTAGACTATAAAGTTGTTTAATTTGTACAATTTCAGCTCATTACGATTACAATTTATTGTACTGATGTAAAGTCTTGCCAGTTTTTAAAACTGGCTTCTGTTGTCTTCAATGTTTGGGAAAATGAACAGGGAAATCAAACAGTACACTAATGCAAATAGTGAACAAGATGTCGTGGACAAAATTGTTTGGTTTTCTGATTTTACGAAACATTGGGTTATGAGCTGGTCCACAAGTTGACAGGTGAACGGGAGTTGGAGCGTTATTTAGCTGAAAATACCAGCACCCGATGTCGTATCCAACGGCATAATTTCTGTGGATCCCTGAGCCGCGTCTTCTCACAAAATAAGACGGTTAACTCTGTGACGTTGCCACCTATCCACATACGCACAAGAAATCCACCCTGACTAATATAAATTCAGTTAACCTGAACACGAAGGTCTGATCAATCTTTCACTTCTGGTCGTAGCAAGGACATGTATTGCTGACGAACTCCAGAAGGAAAGAAACCCGAGCATATTAATTCTTTTTGAAAAGGACTGGCAAACATCTGTTGGAATGCAACAACTGAAATACGATCGGAGTAATAATCAATGTATATCAACCAAAAACCCCATTGATTATCAGCAACTATCCAAGATATCCATAATCACACTTTATTCATTCGATCACGTCACGTTCGTCAAATCATCTGAACCTCTAACTGTATGTTCCATTCGACTGTTATCAAATTGTTCTGTCACAAGCACGCTCCTTAAATATTTTGGGAGTTTGAGTCTTTCTCTCTGTTTTCCTTAATACATCCTTTACACGACAGAGGTATTAACGATACAACCGACCATAGTTCAATCAAACTTAGTTTGTAATTTGGGCGTTAATTCCTCGGATCAACTGACCAAATCAATCAATCCTTAAAGAACGGTTAATAGAGCATTTGTCATTTCGTTTCAGTAGCCAGCTCAGTAATGGTTTTCGGCTGGAAAAAAATAACGTGCTACAAACCACTGAGGTTAGCTCTACATCAGATTGTTCTCCGTTCACTGTTTTGGTGCAAAAATCAAACCATGTGAAAGAGTGAAAGGTACACGTACAACACTCTTCCAAAACACGTCAACACTGTATGAAGTCTTGGGCATCATGTACCACCGTTGAGATGAAAAAACTGTTTCATACAGGGTATATTTTATGGGGCTTGACGTCGCCATAATCTCTCTCAAAAAGATAGTGCCCCAATCTAGTAACAACAAATCAGGCTTGTTTCCCTATTTGCGCTAGAGGGGATCTATAGGCGAGCAACATTCAGCCATCGTTTTGACAGGATAGAAGACGGGTGTACGATTAAACTACTGCATCTAATCTACGGTTTGTTCAGCAGTTGTGCCGTCTGAACCGTGTCAGACCAACACCCATTGGTTTAACGGTTGAGGTGGTTGAACGATTTTCTTCAAGCTCGACCTCTTTCAAATGTCGATGTGTTCATTTATTTCATGTTGAAATATCCCCGGTCGAAGTTCATTACTGAAATGGCACGACCGCAATGTGAAATGAAGACCATTCACTCTGAAAAAAGAGAGGAATAAACATTTCGCGATTCATTTATGAAGTTTTGAAAAACAGTAGATAACGGGAAAATATTCTTTGAAGAATGATATTTCTCACTCTGCCCTTCTTATCTTGGTCTCGAATTTAGATGAAACATTGTTTAAAACTTTGTTGTTCAGCGAGACTTCCGGAGTTACAGTTCTCCGCGGGTCGTTCTTTCATAAACCCGACAATATCCAAAATCATACGTAATCCCACAATTGTATGGTGCTATTTACTGGTTAATGATTTACAGTCTTTCTTTCGTTCTTAACAGCATGTGGATAATATCGAAATTCATTTCTACGAGTGGTACTGCATCAGCGTGTTGCACCATTCTCACAAAAAGCTGTTGATCAGTCATACAATGGCATACCTTCTTTCAGAGAACCCATAACGTGTTTACTCATTAAAACATTTTTAAACGAACCGACTAATAATTACTGGGACGCTTATCTTTGCATATCTGATAGGTAAACGTTTTAGACAGTGTTTTATCGACAGATCGATTTGACTTCGTGAGATCAAAATTCTCTCACTCTAAGGACGAATATTTTTGTGCTACCCGGTTGTTGTTTCCTGTTGCAATGAAATACCGTATCATTAAAAGGTGTCATTTCGGAACGTGACTGATCAATAACACACACGTGACTTCATTAGAAATGAATGAGCATTGTTCAGGATTTTAAAACAGTTTGAGACTTAAGAAGGTGTCTATTTCACTTTATCGATAAGCAGATATACTGCAACTCTTCTTGACAATGATGATCGTCAAGGATATTAATAGGGTGGTGATTTGTACCAATGGTTAACTGATTCACACCTTACAGGAAGAGACCAAATATTGGATAACAAAATGAAACGAAAAAGAGGGGACGTAGCTATCATAAACAACTGTACTCAAGCCGAAACGTTCAACATCAACGTGCTCACATCTATGGGAACAAACAACTCAGTTCTAAGTGAAAGCAATGCGTCGTCAGCAAAACAACTTTTTACAGCCGTCATCACTCAGCCTTGTTAGTTAAGCTTACATTGTAGGCAGGTGGTTTAACGAATGACAGCATTCACGCCAGTGAAACCAACTAGTAGCCATTTTACCTAGTCTCCAGCGCGTCTCGTGGACTCCAACCCTGGAGACAAACCTGGCCGACAATAACTAACCTCTGGTGAATGACTTCATTTTCGCCCCCCCCCCGGACAACATTTCTCCACCTCACACCTTGCATCTTTTGACCAGGTCATCGAGAGGGATCGTTCGGTATGACAATCCACTAGCTGGCGTTCTTAGTACATGTTCTCACCATCTGTGTATGCGTACCCAAAGATGGAGTAGAAGAACTCGCTTGACATTCGCTGCAAACCATTTGCTTCTCTAGTTAATCATCATTCATCTATCGATGCACGCAACTTAATACATACCCTGGTGGTAGTGTAACACACTTCTCTGCTGTGATCCGGTAAGTTTTACAGCCGCAGACTAACACAGCTGAGGCAGTCGCCCTACATGCCCGATTCCCAGGCTTTAGATAGGTCACCTTACTGCCGTCAACGTTGAGTTCCTTTCAATCCATTTATTCAAAACAGAGAGAAGACCTATCACGAGACGTTAACACTTCCATTTATTATCATCAAGTGCCAACGTAAAACCAGCACGTTTTATACAAACTGCACATAACAACAACAGTTGAACGAACCAACTACATAGTTCGCGCTCTAATAGTGCAATCAATTCCACGGCAAGGAGGATGATTGCGTTAGCACTTTTTGTGTACACAAAACTGGCCGATGTTGTTTAATTAACATTGCCTCATTAGTCGCTAACACTTTCGAGCCGTGATTGTGTAACAATATCTTGAACGATTTGACAGGATCAACTGGCTGACTGGTTGTCAAGATGTGTTTGGCGATAGATGAGGCCGGGTTCTTCGAGCTTGTTAAGGATAAAGGCTATCCTGAAGTGCTTGTGGATATCTAGAGTAAGATGAAAGAACCAGTAGCGGTAAGCTGCAGTGCGGATAAAAAGAACATAATTCTGCAAATCCAATTCAGGGATGACCACCTGACCAGCAACATTAGTCACAAATTGACGTCCGTTTGCAACGCGCTGACTCAGCTGCCGAACTGTGTCCCGTTAAGCACTAAGGGTTTGGCTCTCCATAAAAGTGATACACACAACCAATCAGTCTGTCTCCCACGCACCACACCAGTTGCAATGATGTCTACATAGGCAGGGCAGATCGGTTCTTGCATCAGCTTATGGCGGAGTAAATTCCTAAGTGGTTATCAGCTGCAATCTCAAAAACAACCTGCCGCCCTAAACTTGGAGGTACGAGCTTCTATTTCATTTCAAACACTTCCGCAACTGCTGATTCCACATTATAAGAGTGGAAAATGATCACATAGTTTGGTTAGCAGATTCCGGCTATAAACAGAGATGAAACATTGGCTCCGTGCGTACACATTGAGAATGAACAGTCATGATCGCCTGTATGACCTACGCCGATTGGTATCCACTTTTGAAACACAAACTTACTCTGTTCAAAACACTTCCTTCGAAATAGATATACTGATTGATAATTTTCCAACCTACTGACATGGTAAAAAATGAACAGATTCATAGTCTGAACAGTAACATCACCTGGATGTTTCGATAAAAATACTACTGATATGTCTGAGTTGTTGCGAAAGTATAGCAGGTTAAAGGTCGATGGTTGGCATCAATATTCAGTGAAAACTGTCCACAAGATCGATAGCGAAATGTGGGTGTAGCTGGTCAAGAGCAAGTGGTGAGTTCTCTTCATACTTATTTCTATCCGAATGACTGTCGTTAGTTTTCCCTAACCGACTAAGTTCAATAACAAGAATGTGTATGCGCTCTCTAAGTCCACTGGTTTCCAGCATTTGTACCGTTTCTAAGTAAAGATTCAATATTTTTTAAAATCCCGAAGCGCTTTCCTAGCTGGACTACTATTTACGTTCCGGCCTCCTTAAATGTGCTATTAAATCGCTCCTGGTGATTTAGAATAATGTATTTAGTAATGCGTACTCGAATTCAAATGTTCAACCAGCGCTTATTCATACGGTCGAGTTTAAAGGACTATCCTCCAAGTCTAAAAACCGCCAGACAAGACGATTGAAAGGATTGGAATTTACACGGTACTGTTTGATACAATTACAACTACACTGCTCCCTCACCTCAGTGTGAATTAACCGGATACAGAAATTATCAGACAGGAGAGCTCTAAAAATGAGCTAACCAAGCACGAGTCCCTAAATGGTCACCGGTCAATAGGAAACGGGCTCATTAGACAATAGAGCGCAGATGAAGGTGAGAGCCTGTCAAGCAATACCAAGAATGAAAGTCTTGATTGACACATATAGTCAGTTATAAAGAAAATAAAATGAACATTTTATGTGCAGTTATGTTAAAAAATTTGTCGTGATTGTTTGCTGCACACAGTAAGCACAAATGAAGACAAATTTGGGATAGGTTTTTACACTGAATTCTATGCTCCGCATCATACCAAACGTAAGACAATCAACGTACCAAACAAGTTTTAACAAACCCAACATGCCATTTTTTCAACGGTCTGGAGCAAATACCCCGTTTGCTTTTTACAGGTTTCCGATTCCGATTTTCTTCCCTGTACTGCTAGTTGTTTAACTCCGTTTAGCCTCGCCCTCCCCCATAGTTATATGCGTCTGTTGCGATGGACATTCCGACTTGTGCCATGTCTAGTATGATCGTTTCACACGGGAAACAATCGTAAACCGGATGTCTCCTGAAGATTTCACCGTGTAAATTTCAGATATTCACTTCCTCATGTGCATAAAGCAATTTCTTGCATGCTGAACACAACTTGAAGTCAATTTTTAAGCAATGTCTTTCTGGCATTTGATCAACATGTGGACCAAATATTTTAAGCTTGTCAAGATTTCGGCGGCAGCGTTCAAAAAAATCAGTGACGAACGCACTTTCACTGGTGTGCTAAAGAATATACAATTCGCTGTTTGCGTGACCTCATTAACTCGGTTTCCTTTAACTGAAATGAAAATGTTCTCACAGCAATTAGTTTTCCAAAATATTCGGTTTGGCTTAGTAACCAACACATCTCACTTTAATACCACACAGTAATTGTATAACATTTTGACGTCATTGTGCTTGTGCAATTGCAGGCTGCCGATGGAGCTGAAAGCGCGGTGACTTCCATTTTCTCGTCTTCTGGATTGGAGCGATATCTGGACAAAATGAAACTTAAGTCGGACGCTGAGGGATGCGTGATATCAAACAAATCAAGTGCTCTTAGCTTCAACCGAGCTGGATCCAAGCGTTTCGGGTCTCAGTGTCACACTTTAGATCTGATGCCCTCTAAAGTTGCTCAGAGCGTGGCCATTGCAATGGCATCAACACATCTAGAGCCGGTTAGATTGGCTCAGTGTATCATTGAACTGCAAACAGAAATAGTGTCCGACAAAGTGAAGTCGGTTTTATCGAACAGTTCGTCGGTTGGTACTTCAGAGGTCCAATGTGAGAGTAAGCAACAGATACAACCGTTCCCAGAAACATTGATTGAAACATTGATTTCAAACCTACCCCCCTTGGAACGAATGCTGAAGTTATCTGACTGTCCATTGGACCACAGTGTGAGTTGGGGCATATTTTATTTTACAGTAACTCTCTCTTAGCTTGTGTTTTGTTATCGTGTTACTCATTGGGCGACTTGAGTTGTGAATAGACTCAACATATGTGGATAGGAAGGAGTTGCTCTGTGTCATGTGGCATGCAACAGTTTTCAGCATATTTAGGGAGCGAGATATCAGTGGGTTTCAGTACATGGACGTTTTGACGAGGCACAACTAGTCCTACTATCA
>QNGE01002854.1:81220-101037 GCA_008508345.1 Paragonimus westermani | reverse complement strand
ACTGTGACAGGCTAATCCGAATCGGATGCCGCCAACCGTGGAGGTGAGGAGTACCTATGCTTAGCTAGGGCTGGACTGACACTTCGATCCCGAGCCCCTCAAACGCCCACAAGATATCAGTTTTTTGCTGAAGACAATGTGCGCGACGCAACCATGTCCACTGTATTTCTTTGGGGCTGCGGAACCTAGTCACTTCTCATCGGTTCTGTATATTATATATATATATATATGTTTTCAGTAGGCGTGTGAATTAATGCTCGCATGTCATGGAATCACCAGGTAAAGGATTATAAATAGTTGCACGATAAGTGAGCAGTTTGATTATGGACCGGAATAAACGACTGAACTTTCATTACCAAGCTTCATTTCTTTCACTTCCACATCAAGCCGCTTTTTCTATACTACAACCATTCTGACAATCCGTCTCATTTTTAAGCGTATGTTGTGCCCTGAACATTTCCATTGTGAAATGATTTGCAAATGAAGTCAGTGACCTCAAATCTTTTCAACATCTCTACAGTCTTTTTGCAGCTTGTCTACCAAACAAATTAAATCTTTT
Organism: Paragonimus westermani; assembly: GCA_008508345.1. Lineage (NCBI taxonomy): Eukaryota > Metazoa > Platyhelminthes > Trematoda > Plagiorchiida > Troglotrematidae > Paragonimus > Paragonimus westermani. Next base: position 100,478 of record QNGE01002854.1, on the reverse strand, counting down.
GATTAATTTATTCTTCCCTATTTACAAGTCACGTCATGCCTTTAGTTTCGCTACCCATACGCCCACAACTTTTTACATCCCGCTGCAAAACTGATGGGCCACCATGTCTTTCAGCAGTTTCTTTCTTATTAGCAAGCTCGAAACCATTTTTAGCAACAAGCTGAGAACTTAAACTGAAATAACGTTTACATGAAAAATCATTTGAACGAACTCATGTTATCTAGATCGGTACGTTGAGCAAAGACTGCCTGCTCACGTAGACGTCAGGCGCTATCGGAACCAGTTATCCGTAGTAATTGAGCCAACTCTACAGTTAGAAGGTCGTTCTGCCAGTAGTCTGAGTGTGACCCGATTGTGCCCTGACTGAAACGCGTGCTATTAGCACTTCTTTTTTATAGTAAATTGTGTACGTCATTCCAAAAAGATTTGAACTGACCAATTTGGAAAGAGGGAAACCAAAACAGTTAGGCATATTAGAAATAATTAAGAAAAGTCCCAGGGCTAGGAATTCGCAGTTTGAAAAAACCAAACTTCGTCCTTCAGATGAGACGAAGAAGTCAACAAGCCGTCATCAAGGCGACACAGATGACAAATATTAAACTGTGCTTCTAACACAATAAAAATATTTCTCACCTAAATACATACCTAAATCCTCCATGTTAACTTTGACACAGGCGTTAACTAAAGCCACACGGTTGAAACGTAAGAATGGTTATAGCTATTTCGCATAGGCAGCCTCACTTGTCGACGGAAACTCATATTTCTTAACCTCTGATAGGTAGTGGGGATTTTGATAAGTGTGAATTCAGTCCCATCCACAGTTGATCTTAGGTTTCGCATTCACGTGGGCTTTTTAACCAGCATTCCGTTTGCTTCATTTGCGAAGTTAAAATTAATGTTCTGAGTAATATGGGTATTTTGATTTTATGTGCATTGAACATCACTCGCAGCCATCGCATTCTCGTCGGCCGCTTTCGGAAAGAAGCGCTAGATTCGAGTTTTGCTCTTGTTAGAGCTTGTCAGTAGTGCATATCCTTTCCACGGCCGTGACTAAAACTTTGTCTACGCATTCATGAGGCAACCGTGCTGACCACTGTGGTGTCGACTTCACCTTAGGCTGTGGGAATATTGTGGAAATGCAACATCAATTGCGAGTCATGTTCAGATTGTGTAAAATAACGTTCATGTGGCTGATACGAATTGATCATGTGGATTGACCTTTGACAAGTGGGAGTATAATCCGTCGGCGTATGTTTGTTACTCATATGAGGGCATATGTGGGCTCACTGTTTGGTGTGTGAACTAGATATATCAAAAGGTAGTTAAGACACCATCTCTTATGTTCAAACGCGGTGGTCTTTTCAATAACAATTCATATCTTAAAACTGGCGTGGATTAGAAATCTTCCAGCAAGACTGCTTCGATTAATTTAACTTGTCCTGAGAGCATAGTTACGTCTCTGAGCGGTGCTTAGCCGCATCTACTAGAATGTTAACATCTCTTTCCTCAGACCAGTCGGTTTAAACCCCCTTAACAAGGCGTGGACAATGCAAGTGCATGAAGTGGTTGGTTATGAGACAGTTCATACTCAGACTGTTGGCAAAGAGGTCCCTCAACTGCAATACTGATTAAGTTCTCGAAAAGCCTGACAACTATATGACAAGATAACGTTGACTGGCGCACCAGCCTTGTGATGCCATAACAGCCTCGGATGACAACGTGATTTTATCGTGGACTTTTCTCGAGCTTTTGCTTTTCCATAGGGAGTATTCTAATGGAACTCATTCTACGACCTTTTAGTGTCACTCGTTAGCGTATTGTCTATCGTGAGTTTTATCGGCTTGTTTGCCCAGCTGATTGAACACTTGTTATTGATTCCAGTGCAGCCGAAGCCCAGGATTTTACAGTTTGATTTCTCGAATGAGTGGAATGTAGTCAAAAGGTGAGGTGGCCGTATACTTCTGTTGCGAATTTGTGTATATCTTGGAAACGAAGTATTTCCCCGTCATATGCCGACAAGAATTAGGAGAGGGCTTCGACCAGCTTTTGCAGAAGTAAACGCCGTTTCTTTAGGGTTGTGATTTCAGATTATCAGCTGCGTTCTAGTGTCGTGATGGCTGTTCGTTACGTTTCCATCAGTGGACTGCAGTATAACGTAATACTTCAGTAATTCATGAAAGTAACTGTTCTGTATCTTTAACCTGCTTTTGCTCTGCGAAGACTGTGGAAGTGACTTCTTAGCCTTTTGCACTGTCTGCAACTTCTATTTCAACGATCGTCAATCCTGCACTTCGTAGTTCTGTCTCATCACCTAAACTTGCGAAAGCAATACTTTGCTGTGTCGATGTGGGGTTACAAACGATCCCCTCCCTTTACAAATGCCGCCGCAGGTGCTGTGTGTGGCAAGTTCTGCAGGTTCTGTAGGCCAGTGCACATTCTCGAAATTTGTCATCATCCGTAAATTCCGTTTATCGTCGGTAAAGACGATTGCCAAATGATGCTCTTTACAAAATGTCGCTGATCTCAAGCTGAACAGAGTTGTGCTAACGGTTTGTAGATATTAGAATCTCAGAGATAAGTTTTTACCATAGGTGCGTCAAAGAATCATTGCATTTCGATAACTCCGTTGATTAAGTAGTCATGACGGCCGCCACTTTGTCTTACACAGAACACTTCTTTGTCATTTAAAAATTCTATATTCGGGTTATCGAACTACCTTGTCCTTTTTATTTTCCAGTGTTCTACTCGAACACAGATTCCTCTCATCGCACGAAGCGGTAGATGTATCACTTGATGGACAGACTGTAATACAGTCATTATCGAACAGACGACTAAGCGTGAATTGAAAGATACTTTGCGCACGATTAGGAGTTTATTCTTCCGACAATAGTAATATAGTAGCTGAAACAGAGAAAACGGAACGCGTACAATAACGTTGTCGAGCTATCACAGTAATCTTTTTTAATCTATAGTTTCGCCGCTGCTCATGTTCAAGGGTCCTCACTTTCATAGCCTTGTTTTCACTTGTCGGCCAGCGGCGATAGCGTTTGGATCCCATTCAGCTGCTTACATTAGCTTTATTTAGATGAAAGTGGGAAAATTGTTCAAAGGTCATGCGATGGAGCCTTCGACTTTATATTGGATTTCCCGAGTACTGGTCACTACAACTGAAAGGTGTAAGAGGCTAGTGGTGACAAACGTTAGTCGACATGTACACCAGTATATCTTTCTTAACGGTCATCTGGTATCCAGAATCAACTAATTAATTAGGAGTATATCGTGTTACAACGTATCTGATGCGTTGAATCCGAGAGGTGTTTGCTATTAAAATCCAGTTAAAAAGAAAGTAGAATGTATACCACTTTCGAGACCTGTCGAAGTTTGCTTACACTTCATCACATTCCCCTTGGGGGTGTTTAGTGCATCTCGATTAATTCACACAGGATTAAAACTGGAATAACACCTCCGCGTGTATTAGTAATATCATCACTGTCTCCGGCACTACATCGGTGGTTGAGACGGATGCTTACCTACCGTACAGCGGTGAACATTACTCACATTTGATCACGGCCTCCATATTCAGGTACATAATCCAGCTAACCTTTTTCGAACAAAGCACTGGGCCCGAGTTAGGTGCTTACCAGCGTACATAAACGTCAATGTCGAGAGTCGAACTCCGATCCTAATCTCGTGAGACATCTGCGTTGATAACTGCTTTATTGTCCTCATATTATACAAAACCGGACTATCATGTCTGAGCGTTCAATCACTTTCCTTCGTACACAATGGTCAGGTTCCTCCGATCGTATCGCTAGGACGTTGTTATTGCTTGCTAACTCCAGGTGATAGCTCTGAAATTGAAACTTACGAATTAGGTTGGAACCTCTGACTTCGTTAAACCTGCTGAATAGTATTTCATTCTTCCGATGAGTAGTCGAAACTCTGAATAATCTAATTTGAACGTCGCTCGCATTTGATTTTGGCTTGCATGTTGGATCGGTCTCGTTTTGGAAGGACGAACTGGACCCAACTATCGTTCCTGGTAGGGCTCCCACTCGGCCGTGCCTACCGTTGGGTCACGACACCGTGTTTAATACGGTTGCTTCAGTAATGTGGAGTTAGTGTTAAGTTCCAGGCTGTGGCAAGTATGCTCACTACTGATGACCGAACCTCGAGTCTGGTGCTCACTTTCGAAAGGGAATGGCTTGAATATCTGTTTGAATGTGGAAATCACGGCAAAGTTTCGATGGTATTTCTTAGGAGGCAAACTCACCAAAACAATCTAGTCTGGACATCGGTGACGGCTGNCAGGATAAGTGCAAGTGAATGGGGGTGTCACGCCACCCCGAGAAACTAACGCCTATGGATTTGGCCACTTGGGAGCGAAGTGGCTTAGACAAGTAGACAGTGACTCATCACCATTTCATGATATATATTTACAGGCATTTCATTCATTTGGTCGAACTGGTTTTTGGCAATACAGCGTGTTTACCGCAACCGTGTCTTTCTTGTCTCCGCGCAAGTAGACTGGGGGAAGCCGCATAGGAGGAACCCAGGTCTAGCAGTCATGCACTATTAGAACGTTTGGCAAGGAAAAGGCGCGTTACATCAGTGGCGACAGAGGTCAAACCGAACTCATTAATGGCCATCTCTATGGAGCAGATGCAGGCGCTCTTTCAACAGCAGCAGAAGATTTTCGAGCAGTCACAGGCGAAGCTTATTGAAATGTTTATGCAGAAGTTTTCGGGTCAGTCATTGGGAGTTGCAAACCAGGATCAGTTACCTACACCAGAATCGATGATCCAACAAGTCAGTGAATTCCATTTTGATGCCATCGGTGGAGTCACGTTTGATTCTTGGTTCCATAAATATGAAGATATTTTTCGTGTGGAGATGGCACAGCTTCCCGAAGACAAGAAAATCAGACTATTACTGAGAAAACTGGGCACAACAGAACACGAACGATTCGTGAATTTTATCTTGCCAAAACATCCCAGAAATGGAACCCTTGAAGAAACCACAAGGCCGCTGTCACAGATTTTTGGTGGGCAATCATCCTTGTTCAATGTTCGATATCACTGTCTGAACTTAACAAAGAATCCTAGCGATGACTGGGTACAGTATGCAGCTAATGTCAATCGGGAATGCGAATGCGCCAAACTTCATAGCATGACGGACGACCAGTTCAAGTGTCTGGAATGCGAACGCTCCAAACTTCGTAGCATGTCGGACGATCAGTTCAAGTGTCTAATCTTTGTATGCGGTTTGCACTCACCCCAAGATTCAGATATTCGGACTAGAATTTTGAACAAAATCGAGCAATGTCCAGATATCACCCTTCAGAGTGTCAAAACAGAATGCCAACGACTGGTCAACCTGAAACACGATACAGCAATGATTCAACAGGCTACTTCATCGGGTCCTTCATAAATGATTTATGCAGTCAGCAGCAAGAACACGACTAAAGAAACAAGCCGCCAGCCGACAATAAATTCAAAACCACCATCAGCATGCTGGTATTTCAAAGAATGGCACTTTGCCCGTCTCTGTCCATTCAAAGATCATATATGCAACAGATGTGGGAAAAGAAGTCACAAAGAAATATGCTGTCGCGCACTCGTGCAACCATCCCGACGTCAAAGAAACTTTCACAAGCGCCCGAAGTTCTCCCCCAGCAAGTCGAAGGCAGTCATCGCAACATTTAAAATTGCATTTACAGCTCAACCAAACAGCTGCGATTTTTACGCCACTCATCCTGATTAGCTTCGGCAGTTGTCTTCCAGTTGACCGTTGTGTTTTTCAGGCTTACCAAACTTCCGAGTTCTTGTGCTCACTAACTGATGCTTTGACCCAGACTGCTAGTTTACAACAATTTGACATCCCCACTATAAAACGAAGACGAGCAGGCCGGTCCATTCCAAACACTAGACATTGAAAGTCGGTTTTTGAAGTGTTTCAGAAGCTAAAATCCAGGATGACTGGCAGTGGTTCAAGTCGACAGCACCCTTATTCTACCGCAGGTATTAGCGTATGTCAGGCGACCTACTGGTCACTGTCCTCGATCAGAATAAACCGTATTTATCTCCAAACACGGAAACAGAAGTTGCGTTGACACGTTTGCTTTCTTCTAATAGAATGCTGTGCGCCATCCGTTTAGCCGGCTCTCAGACCTGCATCAAGACGGTTAACTTTCTGATATTTGTTCGTAATGTTATCTTTTCTGTCGACTGTGGTAGTGGTAGTGTTGAGGTGTCCTCTACGAAGGGTTAACGACTCCGATACGACCGATGCAAAGCTTCGATGTTGTTATATTAGCTGGAGGTGTGAACACAGATGTGGGATGGTTTGGTTATATTGAACTACACTTAGGTGGTAAGTTTAGTTTACCATCACATGGGTCAGTCAATTGTAAACGACTGCTAAATCTCCATGCTGATTCTGGATCACCTATGACATTTACAAATTTGAGGTGTAGGGCTCGTCAGTACACGACTTATTGTTCCCCCTCCCCTACCCTGACCTCTGAGAGTTCACTTGTCTTTTAGTTATGGATGGATTGGTTGTGCCTTAGTCTTTTGATCCTACTGGCCGCCATGCTATCGCCAGCTGTCGATCCATTCTTCTGTTTACCGGACAGTCTTCTCACTTGAGAAACTGAGCCGGCATGTGGTGAGACAGACATATCAGACAAATTCAGAATGTTAACGTTCTTCACAGCCTTTAGGTTATTTTAAGTTGGAACGCGTACAGATGTGACAAGGAAGCAACCTATTTCTGCTATGCGTTTACGAACTTTGGTCAGCATACTTGGTCTGGGAGCACGCAAACGATCATGCAGTAAGCATTGTGTCATCTTAGGGTTCAGTACCATCCCCACTCCAACTTGATCTCAAGATTCAGTTTAATTGCAGCCGAAGGTCTTGAGAAAGGTCCGCTGTTCTATGGCATTGTTCTCTGATCTTCCGGGACAGACTAAGCATTTGGACACGGTCATGTTTGTTGATGATGTGAGCTGACAACATGGTTGTCATAATTCGGAAGGGAAGTGTGTGCCGCTGTACTCGGTGTCCGAGTGCAAAGCACAGATAATGGTGGTCGAATTTTACAGCTATTTGCACCCCATGAACCCTGTATTTGGAGCCGCGTACATCGGCACAGAAGGTTACGACGTGTCACACAGTAACCGCCTTCTGCAACTCATTCTGGGACGCAAAATGATCGTTTTGCCGTCATCCACCGGTGGCGCCACTTCGGCAGAGTGCAGTTTTTGTTGGGATAACCATATTCACTCGGACTATATCACTGTTGTTATCCGCTCCATTATATCGCCTGCATAGTGATAATCTGTTTATACTTATAGAATGTTCAACTGCGAAATTAATCTTAGAGGGTGTACGAAACTCTTGTTAACTAGCACTAGTAGCCGAATTTCCAAGGCCACGACAATGAAATGAACGAGACGAACACTGTACAGAGATCTCAACGGCTGTGCGAAGAGTTCTATTCCAGAGGAGCACTTCAGATAGAGGCGATGTGTGTCGATTCGGCGGCGTTTGTGGACAATCGTAGACTGCTCCCTCTCGCTTGTCAGAACGAGAGTATTCGCAATTAACTGTAACGTACCCCCATATAGAGTCCGTGAGGGACCTAAAAGACCTCTTTGACCTAGGGGGTTAGAGATGTATCGTTTCTGTCAGGAAATAATCAAATACTGTCTTCTCCGTTTCATCGACCGTCGACAAAGTGCTAATGGAGCTGTACGTGAATAAATGGTTCATGCACTCATGGGTTTTCACTTACTTTAGAAATGTATTGAACACTAACCAACCCCAACTCATCTAGCTCTAAATGATAGAGGTAGTTTGCTCGCTCACGAACTTTTTGGCTATTCAAACATTTGAATCCAGATCCGAGCCTTCTTACTCTAGCTGTTCATAGATGGCAGTAATATTGTGGTCCAGATAGACCGCACTGTTTTTTTGTGGTGGGTGCTGAAGATGTGCCTCATATTTGTTGCTTATCAGATGTCACTCCCATCTTCAACAAAGATACTAACACATTATTTGGCGACTACAGACACTAATCCCATCCCTACCGTATCAAAGATACCCACGTATCCCATAACGTGGTAATATCTAAAACACTAAATACGCGAAGTACAAGCAGGTTTCTGACATGGCCGCGGGTGCATCAATTACACCTTCGTTTGGAATCAGTCAAGATCCACGCAGTCTATCCGGGCAGCTGTAAACTTCTTGATTCGGACAGAAAAAGACAGAATGTTGAAGGTTTACTTGGATAAAGCTGGTTCTGTACATAAATAAGTAGTGCTTGACAAATTGTGCAACATACAACCATGTGAACTCTGAGCAAATATCAGTCAATAATGTAATGTCGTAAACATTTCAATGAGGCGGTGCAAAATAAAAAAGGGAGTTCACATAGGAGTTCGTAGTATCAATTCAGAATACGTTACATGTAACAAGGTGAGAAATGTTTGGCCAGTGTTTAACGTAATCAGTGCACTGATTACGTAGCTTCATCAAGACATCTGTCAGATTCCGCGAGAACTGAACTTGCAGAACCCAAAACGCAAATGACAGTGCCACATATTCTTGACACATCTGAAGCGGTACAAAGGATGCTCCAACCACTGATATCCAAATATCACACAAGCCAAACTCCACACTCCGTTGAGCTCTGGTGAGCGCCAAAGGTTATGTAGAACCACACAAACAGTCTGGCATGGTCTACGCGATTCCATACTTCGGCTGTGACCAACAGTATGTGGGGGAGACAGGCAAACGGTTGCGCACACGCGCGCACAGACACAAATTAGCGATGCGATGAACTGATCTTAGATCACAACTCTGGCACCACTGCGCGGACACAGGTCACAAGGTCAACATAGACCATGCAAAAGTGGTCACGTGGGCAAAAGTGAAGGGGGAACGGCTTATAATGGAAGCTCCCTGTTCACGATATTCGTTCAGTCGACATGTAGACATAGACAGCCACTACGTCGGCATCGTTGCCACTGAAACGAAAACCGAGCGAAGACAGACACAATGAGCGGCAGAACAGTTTCATTCTGACACATTTATTCGTGTGATAACGGATCCTAGTGTGGATTTGAAACGTCACAAGAAGTCTTTCACTACTTTATGTGGGCCCCTTTTATCAACTACTTTATATGTATATATATATATGTATATGAAAGACCTGCAGTACGGTAGTTTGACCAATAGGATATAGGTACAAGAACAGTTAAGATTGATGTTGTACAGGCGGTTGGTCGTGGATGGATAGTTGGGTCGGGTGTGAAGACTCGGTGATTCGGGCCTCCAGACGAGAGATTTGCCATCGCACTATTGTTTTCACGTGTAGTAATCGGAACATAAATTTCATTGACTCTGACGAGAATCAACGCTTCTCGTTGCGAAAAAAACAGGAAAATCGAAACCTTTTTTCTCATCTAATCTCCCTAGCACCCATATATCTAAATTGGCTTAGTTCAACTGCTCGATATGCCAACCGTAACTGTCTCCGTCGTAAGTGCGTTCCAGTTGAGCATGCCAATTTATTGTACATGGTTTATGCCTTCTCTGTTCAAGACGTGCATTTATGAGTACTTATTTCTAACTTCCACCGCTTCATTTAATGTTTGGCAAGCGTCCGACCTCACTTTCCCTCCATCTGCGTAATGGGTGACACTCTATAAGATGTGCTCTGAGGTTCCAAAGATTTTGGGTTCTGCCCCGTAATAAGGTTGAGTTCCCGAACGATTTTGCTTTGCTTGGTTCTTGTGCAGACCGTGTTGAATCGGTTAAGTTATGTGGCTCGTTAAAAGATTATGTTGTCGCCAATTTCATTTCTATTTTTGTAGTCGGGCAGCTTTTAATTGTTTATCACTTCACTATCTAAGCAGTGCCACCTCCACAGCTTGTTATACCGCTTGATAGGTGTTCGTGCAGATAGTAAAGACACGTAAAGGCATTTGTCGATTTTCATCACTTGTGGCCTCAGTGACGTTCATTTGCCGAATAGGGCGAAGATTCACAATGCTTAGTGTTGATTTGCTGATCGGACACCTGACCCATTCTCGCTATCCGACCACTGGTACGTCTAGCAGTTGGCATGCATCAACTGGTCTGGTTGTCGTACCAAAAAGATGTGCATCAGCATGTCGGGGTAGTAAAAATGCATGGTCTACGCTGGTTTTGTGATATACCTCGAATATCGACGGGACGTCTGCCTCACCGTGCATTTTTCGATACAGCTGCTGACAATGGGAAGAAACTGCTAGGTAGCTGTGTGTTGACGTGGTCATGGACTGTGGAAAGTTTCACCACCTCGCTAAGTAAGGTTCCATCTGCTAGGTTAGGTGATTGCGACTATCCACACCGTTGGTTGAAAGTGTTCTCGATAGTGGTAGTCTGTGGAGTCAATGGCGGATCTGTATCTGCAAGGTTATCGACTCTCCTACTCAATTAATTTTCTGTTTCTTTTGAAATTTTACTTACTTTATAAGTTTTTAATCCTGCCAATTTTTGGCTACTGTCGCCTTCAGCGGCAGCTAAGATGGTAGTATCCATAGGTACTACTCGAATCTGGCCCAACCTAAACAGCACTGAAATTACTTTGATGTTACATGTATCAGGTTCCGCCGTTTGCATTCACTGACCGGTCGTTATAGAAGTTAGGCATAAAAACCCGACCTGCAGCTTACAATAAACCGTTGAAGCGTGTTGAAAAGAACTTCAAATGTAACCTGATCACACACCAGGATGCATCATTTTGGGAACTATTGTTAGCTTGTGTCAGTCACGCCGGTAAACCTTATGAACGAGCTTTATTTCTTTCCACCTTGCTTTGAATAGGATGGTGGCCGTCCAAAACTTAAGCCCAAGCTGACCGGAAGCCTGCACAAACATCGTGATGACCACTCGGTCGAACAGTTGAAGGAAACAGAACGGGATTTTTTATTATCGTAGAACAGTAAAAGCTTTTCCCCTTGATCCATGACTGTACTCGCCGCCGAGTCCGTGTAAATGAAACCATATGTGAAAAAGTTGATTCACTTATCATTGGCCAGTTGTCCAAGTTGACAGGTGGGCTGAACATTTTGAGAAGTTCAGCTGACCTCAACCAGACCACGTAGACGACAGGGCCCGAATAATCAGTTATTGTGTTTCAGACAGCCTTTGTCGGAAGTAGAAGTGGTCCTGGGGACTAAGTTATTGAAATGCAACAATCTGGGATCAGATGTCTCTTCCTCATTTTTCAAGGACGGTGAGGAGTGGATGGTGTCAAAACTAACGAAACCCCTCCATACTATTTGGGAAGCTGAAGAGGTGCTTCGTAACTGGCGCTTATCAACAATGATTACCGTTTTCACAGACGGCCCACAGTCTGTGTAACAACCACAGAGGCATCAGTCTAGTGTCTGTTGAGTTCACGTTACTCACGTCGGCTCACTAGGTCAAAAGTCAGACACTTGAGAATCAGGCGGGATTCCGGTCTACTCGGAGGCGCGTTGAACACATGTTTACCTTGCGACGAATTTCAGAACATCGCCACTCACGCGACGGTCGTGATCTTTTAGACCTGAAGGCTGCTTTCGATTTGGTTGTTCGTAACATTCTCTGGGGCTGCATTGTTTGCAGGAGAGTTCCATGGAAATACATAAATCTGTTGAGATCATTGTATGTCCACTATGCAAGCAGAACGCGGGTTTACGGACCACTGTCTCGGGCGTTCGTCACTCCCAATGGTGTTCGTCGAGGATGTCAAACTCCATTATTGTTATTAATAATATTTTTACTCTTCAACAACATTTCCAGGGTATTGCACGTCATTTTCAGAGTGTGCAGCAGCCCGTGCCACAGCACCTTCTGATCAGGTTCATGGATGTTATGTTGATGAAGCTTATTCCTCTGGATGTGTTATCCACGAACTTGCCTTGGTAACACTTCCTTACTTCAACTTTCACTTCGCGTTTTGCCATAATTGCCACTAAGCTGAGCTAAATGTGTACCTGAACACAAGGCATGTATATAGCTTGCTAAACGTTGGTCGCATAGAAGCCGAAAATGTGACCGCCTATGGGCTGGGTCATTTTGTGCGTGGGTAACAATGTGTCGATGTCTCGTGACTCACCGCTGAAGGCATCCTTGGTAATCGATCCTTTACATCCGTTATCTGTGCCTCCTCCCCAGTGTGTGAATTTGGGGTCGGTCGTACACATTTTCATCTGTCTAAGCTGCAGGATGAAACAAATAGGGCTACGCGGTTTATACTGCGATGCAGCCGATGTAATACCGATTTAGTGTCATTATCAGAATAGGTAGTGCTATGTGGACTGCGATGATGTTCAGACCTAGATGGAGTGTTCAAGCCCCTCAAGCCAACATGCAACCATGGGTTCTCAAAACAGCAGCAATTCCTTACTGCATCGGCTGTCTCGTAGTGTAAATTGGTCGCCCTATCTTCTCCATACGGCAGAGTGGATAGGCGAAAACATGCTGCTGCTGCTGATTCCTCTCCCCCTGTTCTGTCAAGTTTGGCTCTCAGGCCCCTCCCGACTCCCATTTCTAGTAATTACTGTGCAGGTCCCGTAAGAGATGTAGCTAATCATAGTAACACGGCAAGTCCCATCTGTTGCAATCCAACTCCACAACTCACCTATCCTTTACTTAGATCTAGAATGCGGATCAATATAGGCGCTATCAACGTTCTCTCTCTCTATAGCAGATGGGCCAACAGGCCACTCACACGAACGTCTGCTGCATTCCAGAAACTAACGTTCACACTGGAATTTAGGACAGTAGTCGACGTATCGAACTAGCAGCACTCGATATTGATCGTTCACCTTGGATAATTCCATGGCTGCCGCTACCGGCCAGGCTGGAGTAGGTATGGTCCTAAACACGATGACCCCAACCGTACTGGTAGATTACATCCCGATAGCTGCTGGGCCGAAATCTCACCGACCACCCATGAAGCAGTTGCTGTAGAATGCGGTACCGTGGTTAGTGGGTTGGACAAACATTGGATTTTAGAGAAATCTCTGTAATTGTTAGATACTAGACGGAACATTCATTCTGGCGGTTCATATAACAAGTTCAGGAAGGATGTTCGTAAGGAACTGTGAGGCCTGCCTAATGAAGAAAGTTGAGGTAATGGAAACCGCTTTGGCCTCAGGTAATACAGACAGGCTCTTCAAGCCTATCCGTGCTACTGGTCCAAGGCGGCCGTTCATCAGTGAAGCTGTCAGCATGGTAGATGATACTCATCCGTAATGAGTCCAGAGGGTTGGATTACTAGGTGGAACCTTTGAGGATGGATTTGGCTGGCCTTCTGCTTCTGTTGTGCTACTGCAGCAAACTTGTAGTGAAGCACCTTGGTCGGTAGGTTCAGAACCGCCTGTTAAAACTGAGGTCAACAGTTGCACTCCGGCCCTCAAATGTAATAAGTTTCCTGGGCTTGATAACACCCTGCCGACACCTCTCAAACAAGATGGGCAGGCGTTAATACACACCTTGATCCAGTTGTATAAGTTTCCACATTCAAAGAAGTACGGGACCCTTGCGAAAACGGTAGAGGACGTAGCTTCACCTCAGTTATCACTGGGATACTTGCGTCTATCATACTTCGATTCACTATATCCCATGAGGTAGATATTAGTGAAACACAGGAGAAGCTTTGTCACAGACGATAATGCGTTGATCCGATTTTCACCCTTCGCCAAATTCTGGAATAGTTTCATACGTACCGCTAGCCAACGATGGTCGTTTTTCTCCATCATGAAGATACGTTTGATTTGGTGGATCGATTAACACGTTTAAAATCACTCAAACACAGAGGTGTAACAACCAAGTATGTGAACATACTGTCGGTGTTTTATTCCTACACTTTATGTGGGGTTAGGGTTTACGATGAACGGTGACAGTTTCAGCGTCAGGAGCGGCGTACTTCGAGGCTGTCGATTTTGACAATTTTTGTTCGATTTTGTGATAGACGAAGTAGTGGAAGACTGTCTGTGACACTCCCAAGAAGCCAGAATGGACTTCCTACCTGTTGGAAGGCTGACTGATTTTGATAATGCTGACGACAGTGTGTTGTTGTTTGACTATTTTTCAGCTGTACGGACAATGTCAGATGCTACTCCGCAGCCTTTCGAACATTTTGGAATGCACTTTGCAACCTCAAAGTGCTCGTACGAGTTTGGTGTGATTACGTGGACTTTATGTCGGCTGGTGAAGTTGTGGAGATCGTTGGTTGGTTTGTGTACAAGTAGCAACGAAGTTATTGGGAATGACTTGGAAGCTCATGTCTCCAAGGTTAGGACAGTTCTGTCAATTTTAGAGCGTTTCTGGTGACAGGCATCCTTCTGAAGCGTGTGGTTCGCTTAAATAAGGTGACAGTGAGGGATTTGTTACTTTACAGCTTTGAAACTTGGCCGCTCAGACTGGAAGACGAGAACCGTCTTCGAATGTTTTTCCATCGACATCCGCGTTCGATCGCTCGCATCGAGTAAAATCCATGAGTAAGAAACGAAGAGATTGTGAAGTGGGTTCGATCGGCTGTTCGATCCTTACGTTTTCACAAACCTATACGGTTAAGCCATGAGGTAATTGTGCGGGCTGGTCGTCTGCCACACTGAGCACTCTGTTGATGCTGCGGTGGACTAGCGTAAGATGGGAGGTGGACCGGTGATGATGGTGGGTTGAGTTCGTTCACCAAGTGGCTGTTCCCTGTAGGTCGGGTTGGCGATCTCGCGACACAGGATCGGTAGCTAGAGACGTTAGGTGAAATGGCTGTCAATCGGGTCCAGTGTGGTGAGCATTGTCGTTGTTTGACCGAGTTGTTTGTAAATTGAGTGCACTTGATGACGTGGTGAATGCGACAGTGAAAGCCGCATGGAAACTGTCGGTTTGTTTGCAGCTGAGTGTTGAATGACTGTGGATAAAAGTGGCTTGGTATTCTTGTTGTTGGCGTGTGCTTGATTATTCTTCGTATTTGAGCGACAGTTAAGCATCGGTGAGTTCCGTTGGTGCATTTTTGTTTACGATGATGAGGAGAATGCTTATCGGCTGCGAACTTGCACACTTCCCTATTATGCACCGAGAGGCTTTCGTTTACCCTGCTCCTGGATGAGAAATTGAAACTTAGAAATAATGGTTTTCTCACCCACAAATGGCAGCACGGTAGCTGAACAGTGCTATTGCAAAAAGACGAAGTGTGTGGATTTAACAGCGCTACCCTCGTGTGAGTTATTTTCGACTGGTCACTCTAAATGTCTCCTAGGTACGTTTTGTTTGTCGCCGTTCAGTGCTCATTATGTCATTCCTCGCTCGCCTCATTTAGCGTAGGTGCCAAAGGAGCACGATTGACAACCCACTACTTGATCTAGGGTTACGAATGTGATGTGCTCGTTTTATGCAACTCTCCATCTCTGGTCCTACAGATTCGGAGCGCCGCTGGCCAGGAATCTTGAAGGATACTTCCGGAAACGAAGGACAGTGGCATGAGTGCCGTTGTGTGTTGCTTTGTGACTCTCTTGTTACTGTAAAAACAGGAAACTGGCGTACAGCACAAAACTAGTAAAAACCTTGTCCGTAACTTTTACAGTTGTAACGCATGTTATATATGTTAATATTCTAGATACGCAAAAAGGAAAATTACAATCTGGAAGAAGCCATAGAAGTTGCAGTCAGATGTCTGTCACATATTCATGCAATGGAGTTCAAGGCAACTGAACTGGAAATCGGTGTGGTTTCCAAAGCCGATCCAGTTTTCCGGTTAGTGGTGTGTTTTGGATTTTTGTGATGTTACGATGTGAATCTAGAAAACGTGGGGGTATAGATCTTGCTAGTATCAGTCACGTATCGCGCTCTTCAAAAATTTTCTACTGTATCGGTTATTTGTTCATACATATCTGTCGCTGGAACGTCCAGAATGTTTGTTCAGTTTTCACTGTCGACATTCTGACTTCGTTCGTTTTTATCAGGAACTGTCTGCAAAAGCAGTATTCGCTTCTTTATTTGGCTAAATCGTAGGCTTCTGTTCTGTCGTCATTCTCAAGCTTACCGCTTCTATTATCCAGTTTTGTTTGCTGAAATGCAACTCTTTCCATGGCGTAGTATGATCGCATGGTGAGAACTATCATACGGAATAGTTGACGACCCAGACCGTTCCGATGATTGCACATACCGTCCTGTTTCACCCATGTTTTCCCTTTATTTCCCCTTCCTTACTCTTGCAGGAAGCTTTCAGTGGAAGAGGTAGACAACTTACTCAACACAATGGCCGAAAGGGATTGATTCTGTGTTCTTTGTGGGCAATATATTTTGTAACTGTGAAGTTTTTCTGGGTTATTATAATTTTACCTCTGTTGCCCACATTTTGTTGAGGTGTTACCATTTCACTAATGTCCGGGGTGGTTGAGAATTTACGGCTGATTATCAGGAGGTAACAGTGCGGTTTATTTTACTTTGTTGTTACGAACCACATTCGACCTTCAGTTCGACTCTACTTCTTCAGTCGTGACTTCTGTTTACAGTGGAACACACCAGCTATTTTGCGAGAGTCGTTCAATCTGCTTGTCGGTTCACTAATTGTCTGGCAATGGGGTGATTTATGGAGGCGTTTCTGTAGTATACACAAGGGTCTAGTTTTCCTCATCACAAATGATTTGTGAGTTCGTTTATTGAGTCCTAGGGATGCATAGATGAAAGTACTGGGGCCATGTACTGAGGACACTAACCGGTTGTCTTTCCCTCTGATAATTGTTTGCCTACGCTGCGAGCAACTTGTGGAATGGGCGCGATGGACAGACGATGACTTGACGTAGTTAAATGAAGACAGTCGATCGGTCGGCAGTAATTGGCCGAAAATTGTTGTACATATTCCGAGATGCTGGGGATTCTTCCTAAAATGTTATGTTACACTCTGCATGGTTGTACCCAGTCTACCGTGCCATATGGCATAATACTGGTCTCAACTGAAAGTCCATCGATCCATTGGTCACATCTGAATCAGTCAAAAGCTGACCTAACGCCGACGAATTAAAGTAAGCAAGCAACACGTCTGGTTCTTTTTTTTATTTGCATGACCATAAATGAGCGGCCTAAGTTTGGGCAAAAAATTAAGGTCGCGAACGGCAAGTAAACGTCAACATTGCTAATGACACTTGTTCATGTATTATTCTAATATCTGTAGTCTACTCTCGGAATGCTTAACATTGGAACGGCAAGGAGTTTTGTACCCCCTAAAACTCGTGTTTATTCTCGTGTTCACCGCGAAACTGAGTTAAGCAAAGCTGAAGCAAATATTGCCGAAATATATTTGTTATTTTCTGTTGGGAGTACCTCGAATAGAACGAGCTCTATTTCGGTTACTGGATGCCTGTCGTATTAATGTGTTCCCAGTGAAAATACTCACTTATTTTGCTGAATAAGACCAACTGTTCAGTGCAATCCGTTTTCATGCCACTCGTAAGAATAGCAACACGTTAGTTAACGCCACATTGAAGTCCAATCAATACACAAGGTGTTCTGTTGAACAGAAACGTGATATTGTTCGGCACCGACAAGACATGAAAAAGTGCGCGAATGTCCTCACGTACAGTGCGTGCGTATATTCGCCCCTCAATATTGTTTGGATGTTTGACCTTTGGTGCTCGGTTTACCGGTTGTCACATCAGTGTAAATTTTCTTCGGCTTCAATTGACCGAACGAGTTATCTCGTACTCGATGGAAAGTAAATTAGGATACGTCAACCCATTCCTCCCAGTTCTTCAGGTATGTCAAACCTCAGTGGTAACGTTACCAGTTGAGGGTGCTGATAAGGAAGCAGTCAATGTATCAAGCGATATTTGACATGCATCCACCCCAAGTTTTGTCCTTGAAGTGTATAAATGATCAGCAGATTAATTCACAATACGCATACCTGTGCGAACTGAGGATTATTTAGTTCGTTACATGCAATAAGAAATGTCGATATCCCTTTTCAAGATCCGCGACCTCTGGACAATGCATTGTTGCACGTCTGTTTGGAAACGCGCATACGGCAGCATCACCGGAGCGCTGTACGGAAAATCGGAATAGCTTGTCCAGGTAACTCGATAGCGGACGAATGCTTTTTATGTGCGTTACACTCACGTATGCCAGCAGCTTCCCTGTCACTTGGTAGCCGTCATCGGCATACGAATCCTCGGGGGTGTTCATCGACTTCGCTGTCGTTGACGTTATCCATTTCGAAGCATGAATAGAGCGGTCGGCGTCGTGTTCTGGTCATCTCTAAGTGTTCCACAGCGAACAAGAAACCTAAGGTGTGCCATTATCAGAATTTTGATTGCATCCATGACTTATCAAGTAGCACACATCCGGGACGTTTGTATGGCTTGCATGAACTTCGTGTCGGCGGTCACAAAAACCTGCCTATGGAGAATGATTGCGGTAAGTAACTTTAGATGCTTTATCGAGGGACGACGGCTTCCTAGTCGTATTGGAGAGAACAAAGGTTAGTCTGATATCACTATGCTTTCCATCTTTCAATGGACAGTGCTTTATGAAGCATCTCAATAAAGCTGGGCGCTTCACGAAATATCCTGCCATTAACTTCGCCGTTCTTTGAAGGGTTGCAAGGCCGATATATTCAGTATTGGAAACACTTCAGGAGCGTGAACGCTCTAACACGCGATACCTATATTCTTTAGCTTATTGTGGTGCCTTCATCGCTCAGCTCTTCACTGCATATATATATATAAATTACTAATAAGTAATGTGGCAGATTTATGAATTTAAATGAGACCCAACTGTGAAAAGTCAGGGCTTCAGCTGGATTCGAACCAGCGACAGACAGCATACCTCAACGCGGCAAGCGCTCCACCCAACTGAGCACAGGTGAGTCGCTGGTTCGAATCCAGCCGAAGCCCTGACTTTTCACAGTTGGGTCTCATCTAAATTCAAATTTGCCACACTACTTATTAGTAATACAATTTCTATGCTCAGCAGTGGTGTTGGTGGATTCCAGCGTGAACCGTTTGAGAAATTCTGCCGGGGCAGTCGATCCCCTGAATCATTTAGTGGATTCCATATGAGACAGTGGGACGGGTGGGTAACAGAGTCCAAGTGTGAAATTTCCGAGCTCCCGGTGTGGCTACGTACCTCAGCTGGTAGAGCGCTTGCCACGTTGAGGCATGCTGTGTCTGTCTCTGGTTTGAATCCAGCCGAAGCCCTGACTTTTCACAGTT